>RCUC01128755.1:0-12495 GCA_003697995.1 Taxidea taxus jeffersonii | reverse complement strand
AAAAAAAAAAAAAGACAAAAAACCAAACCTATCATTTTCCTATATTCATGAACATCCCTTTATCATCAAAATTCCTCATTAATGTTATGTCACTTCCTGTTCCTCTTTGCTTTTAAAGTCCTCCATTTCATCCCATTGTAGCTCTAGACAATAACAGTAACAGCTGGCTCTTGTTTTTCTAAGGAATTTATCCACCAGGCTAGAAAGATGGTTGGTATGCTTTGGCAAATGTGAGATGAGTATAAGGGATCTCAGTCTCTTTTCTTACATTTCTATAGTAGCCCATCCTGTCTACCAATTTTGCTTTTCACTGTTCCTCACGGGCATCCCAGTCATCCTAGTCTCCTGCTTTTATCTAGTCTATTTGGTAGAGTTGTCATTATCCATCTCAAGGGTACCCTCTCCAGGGCATTGGTCTAGTACAGTTCTCTCACCTTGTGCAGTTTATCAGGCTTTCATTTCTTATCTTTTATTTTATTTTTATTTTTTTAAAAGATTTTATTTATTTGACACACAGACAGAGAGAGATCACAAGTAGAGAGGCAGGCAGAGAGAGGAGGGGGAAGCAGGCTCCCTGCTGAGCAGAGAGCCCGATTCGGGGCTCGATCCAAGGACCCTGAAATCCTGACCTGAGCCAAAGGCAGAGGCTTAACCCACTGAACCACCCAGGCGCCCCTTATTTTATTTATTTGAAATAAAGAGTACCAGAGGGCATGAGTGGGGTAGTTGGGGGGGGAGAGCCAGAGGGAGAGGGGGCAAGCAGACTCCCCACTGAGCAGAGAGCCGGATGTGGGAATTGATCCCAGGATTCTGGGATCATGTCCTGAGCTGAAGGCAGAGGCTTAACTGCCTGAGCCACCCAGCTGCCCCCAGGCTTTCATTTCTTCGGTACCTCACTACCCCTCCCATACATACTTACCACCTAACTCCTTAACATGTCAACAATAGTATACACCAAGTCCTGCCCTCTTATATCTTCCACTTATACTCCTTGTAAATGCCTTATGGTCTCTATTAGAGTATGAGTTGCTCTTCTAATTTAAGGGAGATTAGAATACCCAGTAGGACTACATATCCTATATGTGACACCTGTTTTCATAGCCATTGTTATTTCTTTCATACTTTCCTAGCAGTCTCAGATGATGTTTCTTTCTGTAAAACTTGTCCTTATGTTTTGGGATCCCAGCCCCATACTTAGTTATAATTCATGGATTGTTTGAAATCTTCTATGGTTTTGGTTCTGTTTCAATTTACTTTGTCTTTGGTTTAGCATTGATATTTCTTCCATTTTTTTAAAAAAGATTTTATTTATTTATTTGACAGAGAGATCACAAGTAGGTAGAGAGGCAGGCAGAGAGAGAAGCAGGCTCCTTGCTGAGCAGAGAGCCTGATGCAGGACTCGCAGGACCCTGAGATCATGACCTGAGCTGAAGGCAGAGGCTTTAACCCACTGAGCCACCAAGGTATCCTGTCTCTTCCAGTTTATTTTCTCTTCTAATTAGTTGGGAGACATTTTTAAGGAGACATTTTCCCTCGTCTGTTAAGAGACACACTACATCCTCATCCCCGCATCTGTTGTGTTCAAATAAAAAAGGTAAGATAGGTGTGCTTGACTGGCCCAGATAGGGGAGAGATTACTTAAAAATAAAATTAAAAAGATAGGATAAATGTTTAACTCATTCGTTTATCTTTTTTATAAAGATTACGAACTGTTCTCTGAAGATGGCTAATTTCTTTCTTTAAAAAGTTACTTTTTGGGGCACCTGGATGGCTCAGTTGGTTAGGCAACTACCTTTGGCTCAGATCATTATCCCAGAGTCCCGGAATAGAGTCCTGCATCGGGTTCCCAGCTCCACGGGGAGTCTGCTTCTCCATATGACTTCTCCCCTCTCATGCTCTCTCTCACTGTCTCTCTTAAATAAATAAATAAAATCTTAAAAAAAAGTTACTTTGTCACAGACTCATGGGTTGGAACATACTTGATAGGTTTTATCCTTATCGAGGCTCAGGTTCTCCCGGACCTGATCACTGGGGGGCTCTTTAAGTCGGCTCTTCAGTCTTTTGGGCACGGCAGGACCCTAGTAGTCTTTGATAGTTTTCCTGCTGTGTGGAATAACGAAACATTCAAGTTCACTTTATTCATTTCCCGCCAAAGACTCAGAGTCAATTATTTCTCCAAGAAGCCTTGTTTTCTTTTGGTAGGAAGTAGTATTTTATCACTATAATCTGGGAACTAAATAGATTCCTTACTGTATTTCATTTCATTTTTACAAAATGCTTGCTGGAATTTTCATTGGGATTGCATTGAACCTATAGATCAACTTGGGGATAATTGACCTCTTAATATGGAGTCTTCTGGTATATCACTTTACTCATTTAGACCTTTAATTTTCCTCACAGTGTTCTCTTCATAACAAACACTGTATCTATATTTTAAAAATATATATGTATGTATTACTGTTCAATGTTACTATAATTGGTATTGTGGATTTAATTTTACAGCATTTTCGCTTGTTACCATATAGAAATACAGCTTACTTTGTATATTGAACTTGTATTCTGTAACCATATTAAACATACTGGTTTTAGTTGCTTTTTTTCTTAAATAGAATCTGTAAGATTTCCTACATCAGTGACAGTATTGTCTCTCAGTACAGTTTTACTTTATTATTTTATTTTATTTTTATTTATTTATTTATTTTTACTTTATTATTTTAATGTCTTTTATTTCTTTTCTTGCTTTATTCACTGGCTAAAACTCAATACTATAATATTGAGTAGAAGTGGTGAGTTTGGGCATCTTTATTTTGTTCCTGGTTTAGGGAGAATGTATTTATCAGTCTTTTACTATTAACTATGCTGTCACATAGACGTTTACATAGATGTCATTTATAAGGCTGGGAAAATTCTCTTCTATTCCTAATTTGCTGAGAGGTTTTGTCAAGAATAATTGTTGAGGGGTGCATGGGTGGCTCAGTGGGTTAAAGCCTCTGCCTTCGGCTCAGGTCACGATCTCAGGGTCCTGGGGTCGAGCCCTGAATTGGGCTCTCTGCTCAGTGGGGAGCCTGCTTCCTCCTCTCTCTGCCTGCCTCTCTGCCTACTTGTGATCTCTTTCTCTGTCAAATAAATCAAAATCTTAAAAAAAAAAAGAATAGATGTTGAATTTTAGGGGCGCCTGGGTGGCTCAGTGGGTTAAGCCTTTGTCTTCAGCTCAGGTCATGATCCAAGAGTCCTGGGATCCAGCCCCACATTGGGCTCTCTGCTCAGCAGGGGTTGTGCTTCCCTCCCCTTCTGCCTGCTTCTCTGCCTATTTGTGATCGATCTCTCTCTCTCTCTCTCAAATAAATAAACAAAATCTTTTTTTTTAAAGATTTTTTATTATTTATTTATTTGACAGATAGATCACAAGTAGGCAGAGAGGCAGGCAGAGAGAGAGGGGGGGAAGCAGGCTCCCCGCTGAGCAGAGAGCCCAACGTGGGACTCGATCCCAGGACCCTGAGATCATGACCTGAGCCGAAGGCAGTGGCTTAACCCACAGAGCAACCCAGGTGCCCTAAATAAACAAAATCTTAAAAAAAAAAAAAAAAGTTGAATTTTGTCAAATGCTTTTTCTGCATCTACTGAGATATTTAAAGGTCTTCCTTATTTTGTTACATTTTGAATTACATTGATTGATATCTGAATACTAACCCAGCCTTGCATTCCTGGTTTAAAACCCTGTTGGTCATACTATATTACTTATTCTATGTATTTTCCTATCTGATGTGTTGTAATATTTAAAAAAATTTTGCATCTATGCTCAGGAAGGATGTTGGTTTATACTTGTCTTTTCTCATAATGACTCTTGTCTGGTTTTGGTATCAGGGTAATATTATACTCATAAAATGTGTTGGGAAAGATCCCTGTTCTTCAGTTTGCTGAAAGTACCTGTGTAGAATTCATAGTATCTTTTTTAAGAGTTTGGTGTAATTCAGCAAAGTATGCAAACCTTGAGTGTTCTTTGTGGGAAAGATTTTAACTACATATTAAATTTCCTTTTTTTTTTTTTAAAGATTTTATTTATCTATTTGACAGAGTCGGCAGAGCAGCAGACAGAGAGGGGGAAGCAGGCTCCCTGCTGAGCAGAGAGCCCACTGTGGGGTCGTCCCCTGGACCCTGAGATCATGACCTGAGCCAAAGGCAGAGGTTTAATCTGCTGAGCCACCCAGGTGCCCCTACATATTCAATTTCTTAAATAGATACAAGGTTATATAAGTTGTCTCCTTCTGAGTCAACTTTGGTGTCTTCCAAGGAATTTGTCCATCAAGATGGCCAAATTTATTGCCCTAAAGTTTATATTTTTTATTCTTTTTCTATCTGTAGGATCTCTAGTGATGTCACTCTCATTCCTGATATTGACAATTTATATTTTCTCTCTTTTTCTCCTGGTCGTTATGGTTAGTAATTTCCTGAGAAAAGAGTAGCAAGGTTAAAGAACGATTGCATAAATGAAATGATAAAGGGGTCAATTAATAAAGAGGATAGAACAATTCTAAGTGTTTACATACCTAGTAACAAATCTTCAAGATACATTAAGCAAAAACAGAGAAATGCTGGAGAAATAGGCAAATGGAGATTTCATCACATCTCTTAATTATTGATAGAACAAGGAGAGTAATCAGAAAGGACAAAGAAGGCTTTAGTAACCTTACTCAACTTTACTTAATTGATGTTTTTAGAAAATTCCACATAACAACAAAATATACATTTTTCTTAGGTGAATATGAAATCATTGCCAAGATCACTTCATGGTCTATAAAACAAGTCTAGAATTAAAGAAGATTCAAATTATACAAAATATGTTCTCTGACTTCAGTGGAATTTAGAAATCTAACAAATCTAAAACTCCTCAAACACTCAGAAATTAAACAACATACTTCTAAGAAAACCAGGTGTTGAAGAAATCAAAGGGATCTTAGAAAGTATTTTTCACTAAATGGAAATGAAAGCATAAAAATGTTGCTGCAGTGAAGTAGTTCTAGAGGAAATTCATGGCACTAAATGCCGGTATTAGAAAAGAAGAGAAGTCTTACCTTAAGAAACTTCTACCTTTCAACATAGAAACTAGAAAAAGAGAAATTTAAAACTAAGCAGAAGAAAGGAAGCAAACAGTGGAAGTCATTGAATTCTGTTTTGTTGTTGTTTTCTAAAGAAGAATGATGAGCACAACCATCTTATTGAGAACTTCTTTCAAAGAAGATGGAAGACAGTAAAGGTCCTTGCTCACATAGAGCTTATGTTCCAGTAGGAAAAAATTTAAAAAAAAAGTCAAGAAATTGAAAATAAAATTTATGAAGAAAGTAAAATACAGGTTATTGTATACTTTAGAATTAGTGGTCAGAAAGGCCTATTTGAGTGGGGTTAGTGTCACATTTTTAATCCATGTCTTGGCTGACAAGAAGGTTGGGTCAAGATTTGGGGGAAATGATTCAAGGCAGAACTAAAGACTGATATAAAGACCCTGTGGCAGGCAGAATGATGTGAGGAAGAAATACACTCTTACGTTATTTAAGCCACTTGGAGTATCTTTTTTGTTTTGTTTGTTTATTCCAAACCTACCCAGGAAAGTTTATTTTAGGTACATTTCATTTAGATCTAGCTGGATTTTTAAGCTGCTTTGAAACTTTCTGTATTTTAAAGGAGTCATTTAACTTATTTACATATATAATTATAAACAAATCTAGTCTTCTAACTTCCATTTTTTAAGATTTTATTTATTTGAGAGAGTAGGCAAGAGAGTCCGTGCACAAGTCAGGGGGAGGGGTTGAGGCAGTGGGAGAGAGAGAAGCAGAATTCCCTGAGCAGGGAGTCTGATGGGTTATTTAGTCCCAGAACCCTGGAATCATGATCTGAGCCAAAGGCAGGTGGTTAACCAACTGAGCCACCCAGGTGTCCTAAGTTTTCTAATTGTTATCTTAACTTTTTCCTCCAAATTTATTATGCTTCCTTGTTTCATTTTTACATTTTCCTTTACAGAGTTTCAAACTTTCTCTTGCCTTTTCCTGATCCATTTTTTATGATGTTTTGGGAATTAAATATAAATGCCATGTGTGTATGTATGTGTGTATGTATGTATGTATTATGTATGTATGTATTTGACATATAATGTATTATTTGCCCCAGGGGTACAGGACTGTGAATCGTCAGGCTTACACACTTCACAATACTCACCATAGCACATACCCTCCCCAGTGTCCATAACCCAACCAACCTCTGCATAGCCTTCTTCCCCCTGGCAATCCTCAATTTGTTTAGTGAGATTAAGAGTTTCTTATGGTTTGTCTCCCTCCCGATCCCATATTGTTTCATTTTTTCTTTCCCTACTTTCTTTCCCTACTTTTCCCCAAACCCCCTACTTTGCCTCTCAAATTCCTCATATTAGGGAGATCATATGACAGTTGTCTTTCTCTGATTGGCTTATTTAGCTTAGCATAATACCCTCTAGTTCCATCCACGTCGTTGCAAATGGCAAGATTTCATTTCTTTTGGTGACTGCATAGTATTCTATAGTATATATATACCACATCTTCTTTATCCATTCATCTGTTGATGGACATCTAGGTTCTTTCCATAGTTTGGCTGTTGTGGACATTGCTGCTATAAACATTTGGGTGCACGTGCCCCTTCAGATCACTACATTTGTATGTTTAGGGTAAATACCCAGTAGTGCGATTTCTGGGTCATAGGGAGCTCTATTTTCAACTTTTTGAGGAACCTCCATACTGTTTTCTAGAGTGGCTGCACCAGCTTGCATTCCCACCAACAGTGTAGGAGGGTTCCCCTTTCTCTGAATCCTCGCTAGCATCTGTTGCTCCCTGACTTGTTAATTTTAGCCATTCTGACTGATGTGAGGTGGTATCTCATTGTGGTTTTGATTTTTATTTCTCTTATGCCAAGTGATGTGGAGAACTTTTTCATGTGTCTGTTGGCCATCTGGATAACTTCTTTGCAGAAATGTCTGTTCATGTCCTCTACCCATTTCTTGATTGGATTATTTGTTCTTTGGGTGTTGAGTTTGGTAAGTTCTTTATAGATTTTGGACACTAGCCCTTTATCTGATATGTTGTTTGCAAATATCTTCTCCCATTCTCTCAGTTGTCTTTTGGTTTTGCTGACTGTTTCCTTTGCTGTGCAAAAGGTTTTGATCTTGATGAAGTCTGAATAGTTCATTTTTGTCCTTGCTTCCCTTGCCTTTGGCGATGTTTCTAGGAAGAAGTTGTTGCGGCTGAGGTCGAAGAGATTGCTGCCTGTGTTCTCCTCAAGGATTTTGGAGGATTCCTTTCTCTCGTTGAGGTCTTTCATCCATTTTGAGTATATTTTGGTGTGTGGTGTAAGGAAATGGTCCAGTTTCATTTTTCTGCATGTGGCTGTCCAATTTTCCCAACACCATTTGTTGAAGAGACTGTCTTTTTTCCACTGGGCATTCTTTCCTGCTTTGTCAAAGATTAATTAACCATAGAGTCAAGGGTCTATTTCTGGGCTCTCTATTCTTTTTTTTTTTTTTAAAGATTTTTATTTATATATTTATTTGAGAGACAGATCACAAGTAGGCAGAGAGGCAGGCAGAGAGAGAGGAAGGGAAGGAGGCTCCCCGCTGAGCAGAGAGCCCGATGTGGGGCTTGATCCCAAGACCCTGGGATCATGACCTGAGCCGAAGGCAGAGGCTTTAACCCACTGAGCCACCCAGGCGCCCTGGGCTCTCTATTCTGTTCCATTGATCTATGTGTCTGTTTTTGTGCCGGTACCATACTGTCTTGATGATAACAGCTTTGTAATAGAGCTTGAAGTCTGGAATTGTGATGCCAGCAACTTTGGTTTTCTTTTTCACCATTCCTCTGGCTATTCAGGGTCTTTTCTTGTTCCATATAAATTTTAGGATTATTTGTTCTATTTCTTTGAAAAAAATGGATGGTATTTTGATAGGGATTGCATTAAACATTTAGATTGCTTGAGGTAGCATAGACATTTTCACAATATTTGTTCTTCCAATCCATGAGCATGGAACATTTTTCCATTTCTTTGTGTCTTCCTCAATTTCTTTCAAGAGTACTTTATAGCTTCCTGAGTATAGATTCTTTGCCTCTTAGGTTAGATTTATTCCTAGGTATCTTGTGGTTTTGGGTGCAATTGTAAATGGGATCGACTCCTTAATTTCTCTTTCTTCTATCTTGTTGTTGGCATATAAAATGCAATTGATTTTTGTGCATTGATTTTTTTTTTTAATTTGACAGAGATCACAAGTAGTCAGAGAGGCAGGCAGAGAGAGAGGGGGAAACAGGCTCCCCGCTGAGCAGAGAGCCCGATGTGGGGCTCTATCCCAGGACCCCGGGACCATGACCTGGGCCGAAGGCAGAGGCCTTAACCCACTGAGCCACCCAGGCGCCCCTGTGCATTGATTTTATATCCTGACACTTTACTGAATTCCTGTACAAGTTCTAGCAGATTTGGAGCAGAGTCTTTTGGGTTTTCCACATAAAGTATCATATCATCTGCAAAGAGTGATAGTTTGACTTCTTCTTTGCCAATTTGGATGCCTTTAATTTCTTTTTGTTGCCTGATTGCTGAGGCTGGGACTTTTATTACTATGTTGAATAGCAGTGGTGATAATGGACATCCTTGCCGTGTTCCTGACCTTAGTGGAAAAGCTCTCAGTTTTTCTCCATTTAGAATGATATTCACTGTGGGTTTTTCATAGATGGCTTTGATGATATTGAGGTATGAACCCTCTATCCCTACATTTTGAAGAGTTTGATCAAGAAAGGGTGCTGTACTTTGTCAAATGCTCTTTCAGTATCTATTGAGAGTATCGTATGGTTCTTGTTCTTTCTTTTATCAATGTATTATATCACATTGGTTGATTTGCAGATGTTTAACCAACATCTGGCACCCCTGGAATAAATCCCACTTGGTCGTGGCAAATAAACCCCTTTTTTTTTTAAAGATTTTATTTATTTATTTGACAGATAGAGATCACAAGTAGGCAGAGAGGCAGGCAGAGAGAGGAAGGGAAGCAGGCTCCCTGCCAAGCAGAGAGCCCAATGCGGGGCTCGATCCCAGGACCCTGAGATCATAACCTGAGCCAAAGCAGAGGCTTTAACCCACTGAGCCACCCAGGCAGCCCGCGAATAATCCTTTTAATGTACTGTTGGATCCTATTGACTAGTATTTTGGTGAGAATTTTTGCATCAGTGTTCATCAAGGATATTGGTCTGTAATTCTCCTTTTTGATGGAGTCTTTGGTTTTGGGATCAAGGTAATGCTGGCCTCATAAAGTGAGTTTGGAAGTTTTCCTTCCATTTCTATTTTTTGGAACAGTTTCAGGAGAATAGGTATTAATTCTTCTTTAAATGTTTGGTAGAATCCCTCTGGGAAGGTGTCTGGCCCTGTGCTCTTGTTTTTTGGGAGATTTTTGATGACTGCTTTAATCTCCTTACTGGTTATGGGTCTCTTTAGGTTTTCTATTTCTTCCTGGTTCAGTTTTGGTAGTTTATACATCTCTAGGAATGTATCCATTTCTTCCAGATTGTTAAAAATGCTGGCATATAGTTGCTCATAGTATGTTCTTATAATTGCTTGTATTTCTTTGGTGTTGGTTGTGATCTCTCCTCTTTCATTCATCATTTTATTTATTGGATCCTTTCTCTTTTCTTTTTGATAAATCTGGCCAGGGGTTTATCAATCTTATTAATTCTTTCAAAGAACCAGCTTCTAGTTTCATTGATGTGCTCTACTGTTTTTTTTGGTTTCTCTAGACAGGGTTTCTTTAATATTTTCCATGCCTTTTTCGAGCCCAGCTAGCAACTTGCGATTTGTCATTCTGAACTCTAGATCTGACATATTACCAATGTCCATATTGATTAGGTCCTTAACCTTCGGTACTGCCTCTTGTTCCTTTCTTTGTGGTGAGATTTTCCACCTTGTCATTTTATTTTATCCAGATAAGAACATATGAATGAGAGAATAAAATACTAAAAGGGTGGCAAAGTCCCCAGAAAAATGTATGCTAACCAAATCAGAAGAGACCCCAAATCAGTGGGAGAAGAAAAGGGATAAAAAAAATTTTTTTTAAATTCTGATGAATAGAACAAAGCCACCCACTTGATTCTGGGTGTATTTTGGTCTCTTAGAAGAAACTACCTCCCAAAATTTTAAAGAAAGAAAAACTTATACATATGCAAAAATAAGGGTAAACACGATGAAGCGACGGAATATGACTGTAAAGATGAAAATTTAAAAAAAACTTCTAAAAGAGGAATTGATAAGTTGGAAAAAGAGAGGAAAAAAAAGTGGAGAGAATTTGCCCAGGCTGGAGACTAGAACATCTAGATTTAGGGTATATTTTGATCTATTAGAAGAAATTGTATCCCAAAATTTTTTTAGGAAAAAAAAACCCTATATGTATACAAAATATAAAGTTAGATACAATGAAAGATAAAATATGACTATAATAATGGTTTAAAAAGATTTTTTAAAGAAGGTATTGTTAAGATAAACTAGCTAAAAAACGTTAAAAGAGGAAAGAGGAAAAGTTAAAAAAATTAGAATAAGAAAAAAAATTTAAAAATTTAACTTTGCAAGATTAAAGAATCATGGGGAGAAAGCCATGAATTCCATGCTCTGCTTTCCCCTAGCTATGGAATTCCACTGTTCTCCTTGATCAGTGAGCTTGGTCTCGGCTGCATGTACTTCTGATCTTCTGGGGGAGGGGCCTGTTGTTGTGAATCTCAAATGTCTTTGCCTGAGGTGGAATATTTGCCAGGGGCTGGGCTAAGTAATCTGTTTGGGTTCATTCTCGGGAGCTTTTGTTCCCTGAACGTTTTCCGTAGAGCTCTGGAAGACGGGAATGAAAATGGTGGCCTCCCAATCTCCAGCCCAGAGGAGCCGAGAGCTCGGGGCCCCACTCCTCAGTGAGCCCTCGGAGAAAAGTGGTCAATCACTCCCATCTCCCTGATCTCCGGCCGCACTCTGAGCTCACCTGGCCTGTGACTGAGCATTTATGTCTCTGGCACACAGCCCCCTTTAGATTCTCCAAACCTGGCAGATTCCTGCCACGCTGCTTTTCTGGCCAAGGAAAGTGGGTCTTCCAGGAACTGCCACTTGTGGGGTCCCTGCTCAAAGAGCAGGGGTTCGACTGTGCTGAAGATCAGTTTAAGGTAACCCCAAGCTGATAACTCAGTCTTCAGCTCTGTCTCTGTAGTCAGCTTCCCTGCTCTCACACCTGTGAGCTCTACTACACTCAGACACCCTCCCCCCCGATCCTTCTGTGACCCCGTGGGATCTGAGGCCACACTCTCCCCACAAGGTCTCCACCCCTCCTTAGCTTCTGGAACGATGTCCCTCAGTGGAGCAGACTTCTAAAAGTTCGGAGTTTGTGCTCTGTTGCTCCACTGCTTGCCAGGAGCCGGCCCCTCCACCCACAGTCTATCTCCCTGTTGCTTTGGATTCACTTCTCCACATGTCCTACCTTTCAGAAAGTGGTTGATTTTCTGTTTCTAGAATTACTGTTCTTCTCTCTTTGATCTCCTGTTGGGTTTGTAGGTGTTGGGAATGGTTTGATAACTATCTAGCTGAACTCCAGTGGCCTGATGTCATCTCAGTCTGCTACTCCTCTGCCATCTTGACCGGTATTTATTTATTTATTTTTTAAGTCAGCTTTACACCCACCATGGGACTCAAACTCATGACTCTGAGATCAAGAGTCATACACTCAACCAACTGAACCAGCCAAGGGCCTCAATTCTGTAGCGTTTTTTAAATAACCTTACACTTTATATTTTTCTTCAATGACTAAAATGATTAGATATTTATTACTTATATATGAAACAAGAACCCTAAGATACTTCTTTTCTTTCTTTGTTTTTCGAAGTAGTGTATACTCACTTTCCTCCATTCTGTCACTTTTTATGTTCAGATTATCTTGGATTTTAGTTGTTATGTACAGTTCAGTTGTTATGTACTTTAAAATCAGTTAAACTCGAGTGCTTGGGTGGCTTGGTTAAGCATCTGCCTTCAGCTCAGGTCATGCTCCCAGGGTCCTGGGATTGAGCCCTGTGTTAGACTCCCTACAGAGCCTATTCCCCCTGCTGTGCTCTTTGTCTCTCTCTCTTTCTGTCAAATAAGTAAATAAAATCTTTAAAAAAGAATAAATAAAATCTTAAAAAAATAAAATTAGTTAAACTAAAACACCAGTGTCTAGCTTCTTTGCTTAGCACCTTTTTTTGGGGGGGGGGGTCTCTCCTACCTTCTACTTGGTCTTTGCTCTTACCTTTATTTTAGCATAATCACTTTACATGTTCACATCCTCTCTTACTTGATGATGGGCAAAGACTCATTTTTGTAACTCTGGAGCTTGGCCTATAGCAAATACATTCTAACTGTTCATTGAGTGATTGTAAAGCCTACTCCACCTTAGCCCTGTGCTTTGATCTGCTTCCTGTTTCTAAGTTACCTCAATTT
>RCUC01128754.1:0-13174 GCA_003697995.1 Taxidea taxus jeffersonii | reverse complement strand
TTTGCAGTTCTTTCGGTGTATAGGGCTGTCACCTCCTGGATCAGGCCTTGATTTTGGTTATATTAGGATCCAACTTATTATGAACCTAGGGGCAATGAGAGTTAATAGGAATGAGTCCTGAAAAGAATTGCCATTTTCTGATTGGGTTCTTGCCTCAGCTGAAACAATCGAAAGTCTTCTTACTTTATGGGAATGCAGATTTTTGGAACATTAGTTTCCTTAGATGGAAAGGTGGGGAGTAAGGACTGTGTCTTCCAGCAAGGGCGATTTGGAAGTGTTTGCAGGCTCAACATTCTGCGCCTTGGTATTTGATGAGTTAGTACCATTCCATGTTTCACTAATCCATTGCCAAGACCAGGTTGTATTGGTACTGCCCATTTTATTTAGTGTGGCAACTCTGTAACCCTTCAAGTCAGATTCTGGAGTTGGTTTTCAGCCTTATTTGCCCTGAGGCTTAGGTAAATAAGAACTCTTTTAAAGCTGACAGAGGACTTTGACATTCCAACCTCTGCTCTGACATGAAGCGAGCATTCAAGACCTTCAGACTGTCCTTCCTCCTTTGTGTAATCCTTAGATATCACACTACAGTCTTCACTCTACACACCACCACTGTCACTTCAGCAAGGCTACATGCTACCAGCAGTGATAATTTGGTTAATCATATTGCCAGCAAATACCTAGAATTAGTAGTATTCCATTAACTCCCCAGTAAGAAAGCCATCTTGTTCTCTTCAGATTGAGCAACTCACTGCCAGAATGCCATTTTGGCTCTCTAAGGCCTTGGGCCACTCCTGCTCCCAGTAACTATCAACCAAGGCCCTGACAGGAGCAAGGAGACACTCAATGGGAAAAATTTGGAGACTTTCATGGTAATATTTACAAGAGAATAGTGAAGCATAAAGGAAGCCAACAAAGGATGGTAGAAGCATTACAAGGCTAACAATAGCAAGAAACCATTAGCAACCCTATGTCTGGAGGGGATGGAGAGATCACTAGAATTAGAAGAGGTAGGAGATGGGTTTTAAACACTGAGCTTTGATGAGGAATGTGCCCCTGCTAACCTGTGACTGAAGAACAAACACCTTGACCTCAGTCTTTCCACCCTCTAGTCTCTTGCTGATTCCTCACATTGCACCAAGGCTAACCAGAAGCCAGAGGACAGAAGAGCCTACTGATAAAACCAATAGAAATTAGCTTTCTGCAGGAGCAAAGAAGGGTGCAAATGGCTGTAAAGGTGACACAGAATATGCCACAGATAGACTAAAATTTAGAAACTAGTGTTTAAAATTACTAGTATAAGGTATTAAGGCTAATGTAATGATTTTAATATTAATTTCTGTTTTTATGGATATTATCAGTACAAAGTATTTTGCTTTCTTCTTGTCTTCTCCCCTACTTTGGGTAATGACTATCCATTGTTTTAGTTTGTTATTGTGTTGTATAGTATTAATATTGCATCTTTGCTTTCTATATTTTAGATTTGAAATTTTTCCTCTACTAGGTTTGTAACAAAGAGCTTGGCATTGATGTACACTTATGTGTTAAATGAAAAAAAATTTAGAAAAATATATTCAATAAATGCTAATCCCCTCACCTCCCCCCCCCCGCCCCCCCTCTGATCCCATACAAGCTGAAATTTCCTATTTGGAACTCTACCTGCATATTTTAGAGGGCACCAGGTAGTGTCTTCGTTTTGATTGTATAGTCCCAATAGTTACAGATAATTTCTGGCATTTCTTGAACCCTCCTGAGACACCAGGCACTGCAGCAAGCACTTCCCAAGGATTATTTCTTTAATTAAAGCCCTTTTACCTGACATGAGCAAAGCTAGGTATTTTATCAATTAACAGCAATAAGTCTAACAACATGAGAAATTCTTTTGACAAAAGTTCTTATATTTATATTTTTAAAACGTAAAAACATAATGCATCATCTCTAATTCCATTTTCAGTGTCTTTAAGAACTTAGACCCTTGTGATGCAATCAGACTTCTATTAAATTTTTAAGATTTTGCACTAATTTTTATGAGTATCTTTCTTTGCCCACCTCTAATTCTTAAGCATTTTTTAAATCAACTCATCTTTATTGAATCTTTCCAAAGTGACAAAATTAGTTTTTAGGAACAATTTTCTTTTTGTACTTATTTCCTTGAAATATGGATATTTAAATAACTTACCTAATTATAATAGGAGGTACAGCTGGCATAAATAGGCTCGGCTATAATTATAACTGACTCTTAGTGACTCTGTAATTCAACCACTCGGAAGTGTTTATGCGCGACATGAAAAGAGGGGCTTACAAGCTCCAGGAATTCAGTGTTTCGGGAAGAGGCCATCAGTTGAGAAAGCTTTTTGCTATTACTATATTTATCTTATATGTGAAAAGACAGAGGCTAACAGAGGTTGCACTGGCAGAGCTTAGATTCACACCAAGACAGTCAAACTCCAAAACCTATATGTTACGGGATAAATGATACAGCACCATATGTTTATTCTATAAAACTTTATTAAATTAACTCAAAATGATAAAGAAAAACGGCACTATTTAGAGGAAGTCAAAACATTTGAGTTTGGAATGGGCTCAGTGCAAATTATTTATATTACTTTGTCAAGTCACTTAATTTGATCTTTAAGTCTCCCCATATCCCCAGTATTATATGATGCTAAATACAATGTATTATCTTTTCTCCCTGGACTTGGCTACTGATTGTTCACCACAACCAAATCTTAAAGAGTAAAAGAATAGCCCCCACATCCCACTTTTTTTGTCTTATAGTTTGCTGTGGTTTAACTTTAAAATAGATTTGCAAAAAATGGAGTAGGTCTTAAGCTTTTCAGATGATCTTCACAGTACCACTATTACTTCCCTACAACTGTCTGCTAACCTATTTTTAAGAGATAGCCTTGATAAGGACAGTTTCTGATTTTGTACTTTTAGCGTCAGAGATGCAGAGGTTTACTTAAAACACATTCCCATTTAAAAGTACTTTTTACAAAGCCCCATCTGTTGTGCTGAACACCAGAAAAATATAAAACAATGTTGAATTTTCCCTCCCTCATCTTTGCTAATTAGTACCTGAATAGTACTTTTTACACTGGCATAGAAAATGGGTTTAAGTTTATAAAACCCTGGTTACTTGATTTGATTGCGTGCTTTAATTTTTTTTTTTTTTTAGATTTTATTTATTTATTTGACAAACAGAGATCACAAGTAGGCAGAGAAGCAGGCAGAGAGAGAGAGAGGGAGAAGCAGGCTCCTGCTGAGCAGAGAGCCCGACACAGGGCTCGATCCCAGGACCCTGGGATCATGACCTGAGCAGAAGCAGAGGCTCTAACCCACCGAGCCACCCAGGTGCCCCGCTTTAATTTTTTATTACAGACATTGATAATATTTTTTTAGTTGGAAGGATGTCCAGTTTTACAATAACAAATCAGAACCCTTAAAGAATAATTATACTTTAGTAGTATTTAGCAGTATTTACCATGGAAATGTTTGTTTTCTTACAATAATTTTTGAATAGTTTAATTTTATTATTTGTGGAAACATATCAGATTAATATGATAGTCTTTTTTCGGTAGCAGATAATTTTTGTCAGTAACTCCCATATTTTATTCCCTACTTCTTGAAATAACAGAAGAAATCATAACATTTCTTACTTTGGTTACAGTAGTGATGTTTCCTATTTCTGAAATAGTGTCCATTCACAAAGAAAGAAAAAGTTGAAATGATAGAATCTAAGTTCTGTTTGTAGAGCAATCATCAGTGTTTATTTTATTGCAATATGTTGGCTAAATTTAAACATATCTGGCAATTGCAACCCTCCTTCTACTTTTGCTTTTTGTAGCACTCAAAACAAAATGACTGGCTGAGAAAGGGGGAAAAAAAACATCTTTTTACATGTGAAATTTAAATGACATTCTAAGAGGGAGTGGGAAGGAATGGGAAGGGGAGAGAAATAAAGAATTGGAATGTATCATCAACAGTGTATCAGCTGAAGATCACAGTCAAATTTTTTGGTCCAGTGAGAAAATAATCTATACTCTTGTATACATTATGTAAGGATATAAGAAAATAAAAGGTATTGGTTTATATTAAAAACTCCAGCAATTAGGGGCACCTGGGTGGCTCAGTGGGTTAAAGCCTCTGCCTTCGGCTCAGGTCATGATCCCAGAGTCCTGGGATCCAGCCCCCCAATGGGCTCTCTTTTCAGCGGGAGCCTGCTTCCCTTCCTCTCTCTCTCTGCCTACTTGTGATCTCTGTCTGTCAAATAAATAAATAAAATCTTTAAAAAAAAACAATAACTCCACCAATTAATCTTAAGATTTACCACGCAAATTATCTGATTTGCTATATATAAATTTATAACATATGACATTTAAAACGTGAGTTTTTAATGATGAATCAGTGAATCAGTACTCCTTCTACAAAAATAATTTTTATTAGTTTTGTCTTTTAGATTTTTAGTTTAACAAGTAATTATAGTCCTTTCATTCCTAGAATTTGATTAGTGTGCTTCATACGTTATATATTGCTCCTTTTAATTGTCTTTATTATACCCAATACACTGGGGAAATAGTGTTTCAATTAAGTCTTGGACCCCTATTAATCAAAATAATACTTAGCATACTTGTTATTTTTTTTTTAATCTAAGAGGAACTAGAATTGCATATTTTTTCCTAATTAGCATTTCAAGTATATGTCTCACATACTATGATGCTGTGACCAAATTAAATATTTAAAACAGAATAGAAGATTATTTTTAATATATGGAAATTTATATAGTATATATGCATTATAAATTGTTATGTATAAATTGCAAGGAGGAAAAAGTAAGAATATCTCTCTCATAGTTTCAAATGTTTTTATGCCATATCTAAAATTCAGATATCCGTGGAATTGTCCTGGATCCAGATTATTATAAAAATTACTTATTGCTTAAAACTGGAATCTTTTAAAAAATATGAAAATGAAAAATACTAATGTCTTAAAGAAATTTATTGTCTCTTGTATTCTAAAAAAAACAAATATTTCTTAACACTCTTATTTTCAAAGATGCTTGTTGTAACACTGAAATATTATTTAGATATTTAAATAAAATATCTTTTGAGTAAGCAGGTTAAGTGTAGGAATTTATTTTTTTTAAAGATTTATTTATGCGGGGAGGGGCAAAGTGAGAGGTAGAGAGAGAATCCTCAAGCAGACTCCCCACTGAGCACAAAGCCCAATGCAAGACTTGATCCTAGGACCCCGGGATCATGACGCACCAAAATCCTGAGGCAGCCACTTAATCTACTGAACCATCCAGGGGCCCCAAAATTGCTTTTTGTTGTTGTTCTTGTTGTTCTCATTTAAAAAAAAAAAGTTCCTTTGGATTTTCAATGAGACTTACCTATAATAGTCTAAGGAAAATCTTAGCTTTCAGTTAAACCAGTACTTATTATATAAATCTTTATTGGGATATATCATCTAAAAATAAATGCTTTGTAAAATTAGTTTATGTGATATATTTGTATCATACATATCTGTACATATATCTGTATATATGCAGGTATATCACATAACCCTGGAGTTAGAGCTGTTTGAGGAAACTTCCAGTGTCATGAAGTCTTCATCTTTTTAAGTAGGGTCAATAAGCCTATGTTATTCTGAACAAGTATCTAGCTTATTTCCAAACACCTTAGGAATGTTGATTTTTACAAAATTACTTTGCGACCTATTCAGTGTTTGACAGTTTTTAGCCCAAGAAGTTTGTGCTTTATGTCTAATTGTCAGTTTAAAACTATTTTGTCCTATAAAAAACAACTGAGGGGTGCCTAGGTGGCTCAGTTGGTTAAGCGACTGCCTTCAGCTCAGGTCATGATCCCGGAGTCCCGGGATCGAGCCCCACATCCAGCTCCCATCTCCATGGGGAGTCTGCTTCTCCCTCTGACCTTCTCCCCTCTCATGCTCTCTCTCTCTGTCAAATAAATAAATAAAATATTTTAAAAAAAACAAACAACTGGACCAGACGTGCCATATAAATATCCACTGTTAAAACAGTAACTTTTCCCTCGCTGTACATTTTTTTAATTCTACAATACAAGGACTGCCTTTTTATTTTTCAAGATCATATAATCCCAGTTTTTTTCCATAAAAATAGTTCAGAAGTACTGAATACTTGTATTAGTTCCCAGTATTGATTTTTTTAGAAAGCATCATCAGTTAAATACTGTACTGCCACAAACTCATTTACACGTTTTCTATTATTTTTAACACTAGTTTATGTTTTATTCAGTTATGCTTTTAACTATTATGAGAAAAATATTATGACTCTGCCTGTTTTTGAGTATATTTGAACATTCGCCTTTAGTAGAATGTTCAACCAACTAACGGGCATTTTTAAAGTTTAAACTACATTCTCTCATAGAAACTGACAAGAATAGATCACTCCTCATCTTTAGATTCTTAAAGAAGTAGTATCTGGCTTAGAGTGAGATAGAGCTAACCTTTGACCGTATTATTAAAGAAACAACTTAATGTCAAATGCTCTAGTTTTAAGTCTTCTCACATGGGACAGTCTGTTAATTCATCATAAGAATGAAATGCTTTCAAATATATTGTCATATCTTGCTATGGGATTCACGACCACAGCCACGTCATTTCCTTTTACTGCTGACTGGTCAGGAATTCCATAAACTAGAAGGGATTCTAAAGTACATATAGCCTTTTTAATTACTCTCCATCTTGTTTCATTAAATAATCTTTTCCTCTTGTGTTTCCTTTTGCCTTCTACTCTTTGTCTTTTTCATAGGTCCCCCCCCCCAATCCTTAAATGTTTACTTCAGTATTGCTTCATTTTTTGAGGTGATTACCAGAAAAAAGTATGTAAATAAGTACCTTTAGCCTGTATTACATACACAATTATTTGAATAACATGGGACAGCTGCAGGTTATAGACTTTTGGATATTAACAACTTGTGAAATGAGTGAAGAATAAAAAGTGTCTGAAAATTAGGTACTTGCCTAAAAGATTATCATTATTAGTTATTTTCATATTGACATTATTTTGAAACCAGATCATCATGACTTTTCTCTCAGATTTGTCAGAGGCCCATTTTAGAAATACTAATCCATGGCCCAGGATAATGATGGACATATTGGATTAAATTATGCTGGTTCAGAAATTGAATCTGTTGTAGCCCATGCATATTAGGGATGATGCTTTAAGACTTCCCACGAGAAGGAACTGTTTTCACCTGATTGTAGACCTGGCATCTGGCCCACTTTCTGGGTGATCTCCCAAGTGTGACTTTCCCCACCCCCCACCCCTCCTTTCCTTCCTGGAGGTGCTCCATAGAGGTGGATTACACTGATAATACACAAGCAGTGTCAGTTGCACACATGATTTACATAACTGTGCTGTGCTGATTTCACCCAAGTCCTGATAATGATGCCCATGGTGCCTCTCTATACGCTTTGCAGTGAACACTGGAGAGAGGGGATGGGATTAGTATTTTCATTCCTGACTCTTCAAACACACCTAATGGCCCTGCCCATTGAAATATGATCAGGAGGGAAAAACCACTGTCAGTCAAGCTAGCTGGTAAGACGATCCATGTGATTTCTATCCAGTAAGTAGAACACTTTTCTTTTCCAGACCAATAATCATTATATACTCTATGTTATCTATCCCTCAGAAATTAATTTTTTTAAATAGCATACACGATCTCATCTTTTTTCAAATATCAGTCATCATGCTTCTTTAAATTTCAAATACATTTCTTTTTTTTTTTTTTAAAGATTTTATTTATTTATTTGACAGAGAAAGAGATCACAAGTAGGCAGAGAGGCAGGCAGAGAGAGGAGGGGGAAGCAGGCTCCCTGCTGAGCAGAGAGCCTGATGTAGGGCTCGATCCCAGGACCCTGAGACCATGACCTGAGCCGAAGGCAGAGGCTTTAACCCACTGAGCCACCCAGGCACCCCTCAAATACATTTCTAGAAGGAATTATTAAAGAGAAGTATTTCTTATAATACATACTCATGTGATATAGTACTTTGGTGCTTTCTTAGGTTGGTTTACTGCTGGAACCTTTCCTTCTTATCTTTTTCTATTTTCAGGAATTTTTAAGAAATAAGCTAAACATAAACAATGAATTTTGGAACACTGAAAAAAATAAAATAAAAAAGGAATAAGCAAGAATTTGGGGCCTATTTCTCATTCTTCTCAGTTTTCTACAGACATCATCCTCATTACAAGTTGACTAGCTCAGTTGTGTGGTGTGGATAGTCTGAATTTGTGGCCATTTCACATTTTCTCTTCCATGTCCCTGAGTCTGTGGGACTGGCACTCTTGAATCCGTGGCAGAAGTGGAAGGGCAGCATGCTAGCTTCATTACTCAGTGTCCCAAAGGGCACATCACACTGTTTTTTTGGTTTGGTTTGGTTTGGTTTTTTGTAAGCTTACCTCCACCCTCTCCTTTTATTTTTCCTACCTGATCCGTGTGTATGTGAGTCAAAAAAACCTGTTCATCCACAGCCTGTACTATCTTGCCAAATCCTATAAGAAAACTCCCAAATGGTTAAAAAAAAAAAAAAAAAAAAACTTACAAATGAAGTATATAAAAACCAATATCAGTCATTAGAATCATATAATATATATTTATAATATAATTAAATTTTTATTTAGGATATTATAAATCATTTATTAGAGTGGTAATCCCTTTAGTTTATACAGAAACATGATGATAATAAGCATAATGATAAGAATGAAAGATCCTACGTTCAGTATCTTATTCTGTTTTGCATCTGTATCCCTTATACTGTATCAAGTGAATAAATGAAACTTTGGGTGCTTTCAGTTGCACATTCCTGCATTAACTAGAAAGTTGGTTTAAGATTTGTAGAGGTCAGTGGTGGCTAGATCTATTTCCTAATAAATGATAAATGTCAGTCCATTACAAAAATTAAAATAAATGGCTAATATTTAATGGGCTCTTATTTTGTGACAAGCACTATTTTAAGAGCCTTATTTTACAGCTAAGGAAAGTCGAACTTAAAGAGGGTGAGCATAGCATAATGTACAGAGAAATTGAATCATTATGTTGTACACTTGAAACTGATTTTAACATTGTGTGTCAACTATACTCAAAAAAAATTTTTTAAACAAATGAGAGATGCTACCTAATATCCCTACATTCTGTAGTTTTAAATATTATATGTATGGTTCTTCATATAAAGCTTTACCTTATTGAGGTTATTATATTTTTAACCCAATGTCTTTATTCATATTTTGCCTACAATGTATACTATTTGGATTAGATTTTAAGCATACACAGACATACACACATCCATACACCAAAATGCTCATTATAATAAAACTAAAGTGTCATACTGAATTAAACGAAGATTTCCATAATGCTTGCATACAGAAATTTAGAATAAAATAAATCCAATAGCGTATATAAGTTATCTTTGTGAGAGTACTTTTTAAAAAATTATGCTGTGGGGGCACCTGGGTGGCTCAGTGGGTTAAGCCTCTGCCTTCGGCTCAGGTCATGATCTCAGGGTCCTGGGATCGAGCCCCGCGTCGGGCTCTCTGCTCAGCGAGAAGCCTGCTTCCTCCAACCTCTCTGCCTGCCTCTCTGCCTACTTGTGATCTCTGTCTGTCAAATAAATAAATAAATCTTTTAAAAATAATAATAAAAAAATAAAAAATTATGCTGTGATGTAATAAACATCTTATCATTAAGACCACAAATGCATATTTTATTCAACTTTTACTCAGGAAAAACTAGGAAATAAACTCTGCTTTGCCTGACCCCAGAGTTTATGATCTCAGCTACCATACTCCTGCTTTCCAGTCTATTCTCAATATAGCAGCCAGAATTCTCTTTAGAAACCCCATTTAAAACATGTGATTTCTCTGCTTTAAATCTTTTAATGGGCTCCCATTGCTCTTCTAATAAACTCAAACTGCCTATCATGGCCAGGGTAAGTGCTTCCCACCTCTCCTGTCTGATCATATACCATTCTATCCCTCACTCTGTATTTTTTGCTACCCTCAGTTCCTTTATTCCTTTCTACTCTTGGGATTTTGCACTAATGATCCTAGAAGTCTCTTCCTTTAGCTCTTTCCCAGTTCTTGTCATGGATGCCTCATTATCCTTCAGATATTTGCTTTAAATAGCTTCTTCTTAGAGTGGCCTTCCATAAGCACCCTACCTAGAACATCCCGGTGCTCATTCTTGATCTTGCTCTATCTTAAAGTCTTGTAAAGCTTAAATCAGAATCTGCATTTATTATCTTGGATTTTTTGTTCATGCACTTGTTGCCTGTCTCTCCCCACTGTCATCTGAATGTAAGCTCTATGAGGTCACGGACATCCTCTGTCTTATTTATCAATGTATCCCCAGCTCTTTGAATGGTGCTTGGTACATAGTAGATAATGAAAAAGTTTTGCCAATTAATGGAAAAAATCTGAAAATATACATAAGTTGAAAGACAAAATAATGTTTTTGTTTCATTCTTGAACAGCCACAATTTTTTACTAATGGGAGTGTGTACCTTGTTGGACACTACACAACTTCCCATATCTTGGAAGCAGATTGGATACCTCCACTAGTATCCAAATATTTTTATAGAAAAAATATATTTTCACACAGTACTCGCTTTGTGTGGCAGCAGCTCCTGAAACCTAGCTTCATAAAGATGTGACAATCATTGAAAAGACTGTAATGTGATATGTTGAAACTGTGAGCAAATAGTTTGTGTAGTGTCTGAGGGATGTTGAATATTATTATTTCCCTTAAAAATTTAAAATATCCTGTGCTTATCTTGCTTTACAGTATCCTTCCCAAGAGTGTGCTTTAGTGTCCCATTAAAATTTAAGGATAGCAGGCCTAGCACATTAGAGAATTATTATTTTAATCAGAGTTCTGGTTGAGAGTATGGTCAAAAGGCCTTCCCATACACTAGTAGCATGAATATGAATTGGCAAAATCCTTTTTGAGGTAGAACAACAGGAAGAACATTAAAATTGTTTATATAGAGGGTTCATACAATAAAGTAGACAACTAATTCAAAGTATAACTTATATGTACTAAAAACTGAAAAAAAATTATCAATTGCACCATAGTTCAATGCTCATCTTTCTATCGATTAATTTCTAATTCTGTAAGCAATTGTCAAGTAAAATCAGATATCAAGTTCCCATTTTTTGCATTATAAATATTATTTATAGGATGGTGGGTGCTTTTAGTTTTATTAAAGGAAAATGAATGTGCTATATGCATAATACTGTTGCTGATTTTATATGTATCATGACAAATGGTAAATATAATTTCTGTATATAGATGTGGTTTTTTGCATGTTTCTGTATGTGTAAACATACATACATCTATATAAAGAATAAAACATTTACCACATATATTAGTGCTATTGTAATTTGTTTTATAGGTTTCACTAGGATAACTCTTGAAGTGACATATTTCAAGAAAACATAAGTGAACAAGACTTGGTTGTGCTATATACCTTCATAACACCCTATGAATTTATGGTAAACATTCCTACTTCAAAATTATTTATGGCTATTTCCTTTGCTCTTCCTTTTGGTAGGTATATGGGGTTTTAGTACAGGGGCAGGTATTTATCTCTATTCCTAATAATGACAGATGGAGAAAAATACTAGCAAATGCTAGCAAATTTTTTTTTCTAATTGAATTGAATTGTCAGGATTATCAAATTTGCTTTACTGCATCTTTAATTTATAATTTATTTCTCAGGTCAGTTCAGTAATCTCTATATCTCTGACAGGTTATATTGATGCTTCTCTTTTTGTTAGTGTAGGATTTTTGTGAGGGACAGTAGATCAAAGGAAACTACATATTAACTTTTGAGAGAGTCGGGAACACTAATCCTGCTATCTTCTGTCTTGGAATCTTTGTTACACTATATATTATTATTTATTATAATACATACTGTAGAACTTTATATATAATAAACTTCATTTCAGTTACCTGAATTTTATTGGTAGCAAAATTTACAAGGTTAGTGTGACTTTTTAAATATTTAACCCAATTACATATATAACTTTTGCTTTCAAACATACTGATGAAGTATTAGGAACCAGACTTACCCCCTGCCCTGAACAATTAGAATACCAGACACAATATATTAAATGACTTTTAGACATTTAGACATTTTCAACAACCGGCACTGCAGGACTAGGATTCCAGAGAGTAGAAAAACAAATGTGGTGAGTCCTATGATTATCTGAGCTTACTTCTTAGAAGCAATTTCCAAGCCATGCTTAGGAACAGGAAACCCAAAAGAGCCAGTCAGTCTTGCTGATTTGAGGAGACAGATCAGAATTCATGGAGACCAGTGTTCTTGGAGTATAGCGGAGTATCAGGAGGAAAATGCACAGAAAAAACTCTGGAGTTTTGCTGAAGCCCCTTTGACTCTTTGGCTAAATAGTGATCTACCTATTTTTTATGAAGAAACTATGTACAACTGGGAAAAGGAAGGAAACAGAAGGCCAAACAATTCCTGGAGCTAATGCAGCAGTGAGAATAGTCTGTTCTCTCCGGCCAGTGTGGAAAGACTTTGTAATCATCAAGTCATTGAGTAAAATCCTCAGAAAGTTTATCGCCTTGGTACTGGGATTAAATTAGCCTTTAGATTAAAGCTCTGGAACTGCCTTGAAGTGTAAAAGCAAACACCAAAGAAGTCGAACTGATTCCAGGTAATGTAATGGCATGCCAGAATAAGTGAACCACAGTCTAAAGAAATGCAACAAAATCCAGAATCCACTAATGTAAAATTCACAAAATCCAGAATGACACTAAAAATTAACAGATATATAGAAGGCAGAAAATATTACCCATAATGACTAGAAAACTCAATCAATAGAAATAGACCCAGAAATGCCCAACTGGTGAAATTAGCAGATGAGGTCGATAAAACAGTTGTTATAAATACACTATGTTCAAGAATATAAAAGAAAATGTGAATATGATAGTAGAAGTGATACTAGAGGAAAATGGACAGCAGTAAGTGTTTATATTTTAAAAAAGAAGAAAGGTCTAAAACCAATTAAGCTTCCTTAAGATAGTACAAAAGAATAGCAGGTTAAATCTAAAGAATGTAAAGGAAAGAAATAATAATTTTAAAGGCAGAGATCAATTAAAGGGAAAA
>RCUC01128753.1:0-26024 GCA_003697995.1 Taxidea taxus jeffersonii | reverse complement strand
ATTGTTCTGAAAATTTTAGTGGCCTGAACAACCATGATTTCAAACTCAGGCTCCTGTCCCATGCTGTCACTGATGGTTGGCAGTGACTTTCCTCTGTATGTAGACTTAGACACTTACCTTCCATCCCTCTTGTGGTTCCACCGTCTCCTAGGGCCTTGAAGTACTTTGACCCCTGGGAATAGGAAAAACAGGGAATACACACCTACTTCTTAACCACCTAACCCCAAAAATGACACCGTCACTTCTGCTTATATTCTACTGGAGAAAATGAGTCTTATGTTCCCATATGGATTTAGGGAGAAAGGGAAGCCAAACTTGGATGCACAGCTGTCTTTTCGACCATCCATCCCTCTGACCACTAAAAACATTTGTGAATGCCTCTCTTCTTATACATGAGACAAACTTCTTACCCCTTCAAGGAAGTCAACCCAGAGCTGTATTCAGTCACTTCATCCAACTCAAAATCCAGAAAATCTGGGGGTGTGTAATCCCCTCTAGCAGGTATGGCTGTGACTCCTCTAGTCCAGTGACCATGTTTGTTCCTGAGGTAGATTACATCATTGGCTCAAATCTTGACCACTCCTTGGCTCCACATCCTTTGTCACTTAATGTTGCAGGATTCACTCACTGTGGATGAAAGGTTATGCCCACCCTTTGACACTGAGCTCTGCTACAGGAGCTGCTTTGAGCAACAGGATGACAGTAGACAAGCTGTAAGCTGAAGCTTGTCCTCTATCAACACGAGAACGTGCTCAAGGCTAGTCTACGCAGAAATGACAGATGCCTGGAGAAGAGCCAGTTGCCCTGGTCGAGCATCCTAGATCAGTCGACGACTGGCCCACCTCCAGACATATGAGTGAACTAAGCCAAGACACAGCCACCTGGTTAAATCCCAGCTGATCCTGACACATGAGCAATACATGCTTAATGCTATATGACACTTAGATTTTTATAATTGTTTATTATGGTAATAGGTGGCTGATACATTTCCTAAACTAGACTATCACCGTTAGTGAACACAAACTTGTTTTGTTTTCTATAGTTTGCATAACAGCTACTAGTATGCCTTCCTAAATTGGAATTGGAATTTTTATTGAGCTCAATTTCATATATGGCAAGACTGAGCTGAGTAAATGCTTTAAATAATGTCAAACACAAGCATAAATCACCTTATATAGTGAAGCTCTCTTAACCTCTCAAATCACTTTCAGATCTCTCTTCCTTTGATTTTCATAGCAACACTGATGGAAGTAAAACAGATATTAACTCTATTCTACTGACTATCAACTATCAGTGATGGAGTGACCTGCTCCGATTACAACTAGTTAATGACAGAACCAGACAAAACACACTGGAATCCATATCTCCTAGCTACCAAAATCTGTTCCCGTGGCTGAATAGGTCTTCGTTAGAAAATTAAGGACAGGAATCTTTTTCCATTGCTAATCTATGATAAATATGGTCATGACATTCTTAATTCAGTGCCTATTTTTTTTTAAAGATTTTTATTTATTTATTTGACAGAGAGAGTGAGAGACACAAGCAGGCAGAGCAATAGAGGGAGAGGGAAAGCAGGCTCCCCAGTGAGCTGGGAGCCCGATGCAGGGCTCGATCCCAGGACCCTGGGATCATGACCTGAGCTGAAGGCAGTCGCTTAACCAACTGAGCCACCCAGACACCCCTCAGTGCCTATTTTTGAGTGTAAACTTTCTTCCTTTAGAAATCTCTGATCCCAGTTTATGACTATTCCCTCTAATGGAGTGCTCACACCAGTATTTTCTCCTTAGATGAGCTGTAGAACAAACTATTCAGTAAAGAAGAATTGGATGCAAAGGAATTTTGGCCTAGAGCAAAATTTCTCAACCTCAGCGTTAGGGACATTTTGGGTGAGGTAATTCTTTGTTGGAGGGGGGAGGAGCTGCCCTGTTCATTGTAGAATATTCAGCAACATCCCTGATGTGTACCTACCTACCAGATGCCCAGATGTCGGTACAATTTCCCAAGTCATGAGAACCAGAAGTGTCTACAAGATATCGTCAAATACTGTCCCTCCCAGTGAGAAATTCTGATCTACAGATTAAATGCAACCTGGAATGGGCAAGAGTGCCAGGTTCCATGAATATGAGCACTGAAATCTAAGGGAGGAGTTGCACAACCTTTTCATTGTATAAGTGAAGAAACTTCATCCAAAGAGTTGTATAAGGCCACGAGGCTAGTTAACGCCCTTTCTCTTGACACGGAATTAAATCATTTTATATACCTTGTATCTGATCCCCTTTACCCTACCACTACAGGGATTTTGGATAGTTTATTTACCTTCTGATGCTTGCTCTGGGTTCAGGTAGTGATATATTAGTTCATCTTTGGGTTTCTATAGGTTCCTGAGCCTACCCAGGTAAGGCCTTAAGTGACTTCTCTATCTCTGTAACTCTCCCACACTCTTGACCATGTCTGCTATTCTGTTCTAGGCCAGACTGTGGAGACAGCCTTTTTTTTTTTTTTCTTTTTTAAATCTCTTCTCAATCACATTCTATACATTTAGGTCCGGCTCTCCAGGTGTTCCCAACACTCTGATTTTTTGACTGAGCCAAGATAGAATCTTTTTGTCCTTTTT
The DNA here is from genome assembly GCA_003697995.1 of Taxidea taxus jeffersonii. Lineage (NCBI taxonomy): Eukaryota > Metazoa > Chordata > Mammalia > Carnivora > Mustelidae > Taxidea > Taxidea taxus. Next base: position 23,410 of record RCUC01128753.1, on the reverse strand, counting down.
TCTCCTTTAGGCCTTCTTCGAAAACACCCTTCATTATTCCAAATTCCAAACCTTTGGATAGCAAACAACTCAAGGCAAGATCACCTCAACCAAGAGCTCTTTTTCTACACAAAAATCTGCATATCTCCTTTTAATTACCATTGTCCTCCCAAAACCCACTTAGATATTCTTGAGGGATTTTTATACCTTAATAGACAAATTATCAGTTTGCTTTTAAATGTTTCCACTGTTATTGCTTTGAAACATCTGTGTTCTGGTTCAGCACACCAGTATTTCCCCCTCACCCCCCACCTGGAGTAGCCTGTTATTTCCCTTACTACTTTGGGGGACAGGGTATGTTTTGCAACCCTGTCCCTTCTTTGAAACATGTAAGTGAGCAAAACAAGATGGCTTTCTATGAAATGTGCATTAACAGATTCAGCCCTTTGGGAAGGCTGTTCGATGAAATGGGTGAAAAATAATTATTTGATAAGGGTACAAAACTACAATAGAAAGTCCATAATTAAAAAGCTCATAATCGGGTTGCCTGGGTGGCTCAGTGGGTTAAATTCTCTGCCTTCAGCTCAGGTCATGATCCCAGGGTAGGGGCTCTCTGCTCAGCAGGGAGCCTGCTTCCCCCTCCCCCACCCACCCCCTCTCTGCCTGCTTCTGCCTGCCTCTCTGCCTACTTGTGATCTTTGTCTGTCAAATAAATAAATAAAATCTTAAAAAAAAAAAAAGCTCATAATCGGGGCACCCGGATGGCTCAATGGGTTAAGCCTCTGCCTTCAGCTCCGGTCGTAATCTCGGGGTCCTGGGATCGAGCCCCGCATTAGGCTCTCTGCTCAGTGGGGAGCCTGCTTCCCTCTCTCTCTCTCTACCTGCCTCTCTGCCTACTTGTGATCTCTCGCTCTGTCAAATAAATAAATAAAATATTTGGAAAAAAGCTCATAATCATAGCAGTCAAAGAGAGAGATGTCATTTATTTCTACTCAGGAGATTGACTCCTTTCACTGTAGCCTATCAAGAATGTAATCTGGTTTCAAAGGATCTTGTAGTAACCTGTTATTAAAAGTTGCCATAAGTTATTAAAAGTTGGAGGAAAGAGAAAAAGTAGCATCCCATAGAGCTTTCCGGTCATGGGCACTTGGAAGCCAGCTATTCTTATCACTTCCTTAGGAGTGATTATTCATTCCCTTCTAAAATTATCTGACTCATTTCAGGAAAAGATGGAGGCAGGGAGAGACTTAGGAAAGAAAAAGAAAGAAAGAGGGGAGGGCGGGGGAGAAGAGAAGAGGAGAGGAAAGAAAGAAAGAAAGAATTTTAGTCAGGGCAAATAAAAACAGAAAAGATTTTACATGCAAGGGTGCCACGTGATTCTGTCATAGATAGAGATGCCGAGCAACTTTTGTTCTAGAAGGAACCTAAAAAAAGAGCCGGGTCCAAAATATTTAAAAGTGATGCAGAAACACACGGGGCTGTTGTGTAGTCCTGAACGCCCCATCAGCACACAATACACATGAATAAATCCACCTGGAAAATGTGAAGTGTTCATTCTCAGCTCTGATTTCAAGTGATATACTTTGATGTTTTCTCGAGGTTTTCTTTAATTTCAGGAAAAGTAATTTTCCAAACTTAAGGAGATACTTTTGGCTTGTTGTCTGAGTTGGAAAGCAATAGTTTTTATACTTAGCATAAAAGCAAATCATTTTGAATGAAAACCTCTTTTAAAAAGTTGTTCATAGCTATATGTTTTTCAGATACCTCCTAGTAAGTACTTTTATTTCAGGTGGACATTGTGTCTGGGTCTAGAAAGCCACAAAGTGAAGAGAAAAGTTAATGGTGATCAAGTAAATTCAGGCTGTGGTTATGTGTTCGGACAGGAACATTGGTTTCCTCAAATTCGGTTGCTCTGGATCTCATATTCCGCTTAATGCTTCTTGAAAACAGGATGATCAAATAGTATAATTCAATTCTCATTCCTTACTTATCTGTGGATATTGGCAAGAGAAAAAGGGAAGCACCAGAGCAGGTCTCTGATTCCTGAGTCTCAGGGGATGTCATCTAGCAGAGAGCAACTCAGTTACACTTTTGCCATGATAATGCTGTATGAAAACAAACACCACACTTCAGAGGAACATACACCAATAAACATTTGTTTGGACTTACGGGTACATGGGCTCTCTGGTGTTTTGTGGACCTCAGCGGGGCTCTGCTGACCTGATCTGGGCTTGTTAAGGCAGCCAGCGGAAGAACAGCTTGTGCTTGTGGCTGGCTGTTCTAGGAGGGACAATTCTGTTCACCTCTTAAGTTTTCCTCACTTCCTGTTAGCGGACTAATGGAACTTGTTCTCACTCTTATGGCAGAAATCCAAGAGAGCAAGCAGAAGTATACAAGGCCGTCTGAAGCCTGGCTCAGAATTGGAATTCTCTGCCTCAGGCCACATAATTATGGCTAAAGCAAGTCCCAAGGCTAGCCCAGCGTGAAAGGCAGGAAAACTTCAGGACTTCATGGAAGGAACTAGTGAATCACATCTCCAGCAGGGTGGTCATAGAGAGGGATGGAGATTGGCACATTTTTGTAATAAATCCACCACATAGGATAACAATCTTGGTGAAAATGGGAATTGGAGGGGGGCCTATATCTTAAAGCTGCATTTTCCACAGCAACACCCTGCTTTGGTGTAGAGTGTATGTTTATTATAAGAAATGTGATGTGATCTCTTTTTTGGGTACTATTTCTGCTGACACTATTTTATAACTAAAGCACAGTGGAAAAATCAGATAACCCAGTTCAAGTTTTTGGTATATTTTAATGATTCACAACTTCATTTATCTAAGTAAATTTTTCCACTGTCACTGACCTAATATTGTCAAGTCTTCCCTTCAATTTATTCTGTGTACAGAAAAGTGAGGGCTTTTTTCTTTTTCAAACTTTCCATGGAGATTTTGATTAATGACCTTCTTATACTTATTTGTATGTATGCACTTTCCCTATCACTAATTCTCCCTCGTGTGGAAATCTTTCTCTCTCTCTTCTCTTAAACTTACATTCCTCCTTCTTACAATAGCAGTACCTTGATTTTTCTGTGGGGAATTATCCCTCTTCCTTTCTGTGAAGACTGGCTATGGTTATCAAGAGTTAGGGACATGACTCAAACTTCTCCATTGGCTCCTCTGCCAGGGGAATTTTACTGGGTTCTTGGCTTCTCTTTTAATTCTATGAATTACTTCATATGCTTCCAAGAAATTTATTTGCAAATTATCCAAAAGTGTTTTCTGCTCCTTATAATCAGAGGACACTAAAAAAAGCATCCCTTAAATTTTATTTTGTGTATACTTTCCCTTACCTGAAAGAATGTCGAGTATATTGCTTTCGCTTTAAGTTCTTATCTAAGGAGTGTAACTTAGGGATTTTTACTTAAAAAACAAAAAACAAAACAACCCAGAAGGGGCACCTGGGTGGCTCAGTAGGTTAAGCATCTGCCTTTGGTTCAGGTCATGATCCCAGCATTGTGGGGTTGAGCCCTGCATCAGGCTCCCTGCTCAGCAGAGAGCCTGCTTCTCCCTCTGCCTACTGCTCTCCATGCTTGTACTCTCTCTCTCTCTCTGACAAATAAATAAATAAAATCTTAAAAGAAAAAAAGAAAGAAAGAAAAGCATGTTAAAAAAAAAAAAAACAGAAAGATACTGAATATTTAGTTGGATGGTGTTGGAGTAGGGGCCATGGTATTAATGAAATACTATGAATACCATAATATTTATTTATATTTGTTGACAGTAAAAAGAAGCTAGAGGCAGAAAGGATGTGTGATCTTTGAAATTAGATTAGGATCCTAATGTATAGGCCAGATAGGTACTAGATTATAGTCTTGGGTAATGCACTTAGATTCTTAGCCATTCAAATGTGATTTGTAACACATTATCAAACCAATCCTAGTGAGAGTTGGAGATACTATATAAAGTGCTTGCCACATTATAGATGATCACTGGTTTATAAATATCAATATTATGCATTTAAATAGTGAAGAATTAACTTTACCTAAAGAAAAGTCTGACTTTTGTCCCTGCTCCTGGGATGTAACTTCTAAGCCCTTGGAATTTCCCAACTGACAGCAGCCTCTTTGCTCTTCATGGTGGCTCCCTCAGACCACAACTGATATTTGATGGTAATGAGGTGACTTATGGTGGCCCCTGGATAATTCAGGGTCACAAGATGACTCAGGAGGGGGACTGGTCACACCAAAAAGATCAACTTAAGTGATTAAAAAAACAGAGGTTTTACACCATGTATTACCAATCTGACCTTGGTGGGTGGGAGGTGGACATTAAGTTCAACCACATAGACAGTGATTATTAAATCAATGACACCTACATAATGAAATTCCAATAAAACCTCTGGAAACTGAAGCTTAAGTGAGCTGCATTGATTGGCAGGACTTTATGCACATATTGCCATGTCTTGGTGCCAGAAGAGTAATGTGTCCCTGAGGGCACAGAAGCTTCACATGTGGAGGCCTCCCAATCCCAGATTTTGCTCTCTGAATCTCTTCCTTTGGCTGGTTTTGATTTGTATCCTTTAGCTATAGTAAAACTATAACCATTATCTATAGCCTTTTCCTGAATTCTGTGTCATTCTAGTGAATTATCAAAACTGATGGTAGGGGCACCTGGGTGGCTCAGTGGGTTAAAGCCTCTGCCTTCCGCTCAGGTCATGATCTCAGGGTCCTGGGATTGAGCCCTGCATTGGGCTCTCTGCTCAGCGGGGAGCCTGCTTCCTCCTCTCTCTCTGCCTGCCTCTGCCTACTTGTGATCTCTGTCAAATAAATAAATAAAATCTTAAAAAAGAAAAAAAAAACTGATGGTCGTTTTGGAAAACCTCCAGACTTGCAGTTGGTGTCTGAAGTCTTGAGCTGGCTTGGTAGTGTGGAAGGACTGTGTCCTTACTCTTGAGTCTGGCTGACTCTGAGTAGCATATTATATTCAACCAAGTAAATGGAATAATGCCTTCTTGAAACTGAGAAAAACAATCTGGTTTTTCTTTGAGGCAGCTGGGAATGGTAATTGGAAATTAATTGTATTTAGAGTGTGCAAATACAAGTATCATTCTCTTAATTTAGTGCACATACTATATATGCTATCATTGTTATTTATTTTGGCAAATGTAAAAAAGCATTTTAAGGACCTTCGTATGTTCATGTGTAATCTCCCAAGACCCTACCCTTTTTTAATTAACATTTTATTTCTTAAATCCTTTAATTCTGCCAAAGGGATTTTTCAAAAATATAACCTTTCTATTTGGGAAAACATATCTTCGCTGCTATTAGGCTGCTGAGCCGAATATAATGTTTCTGAAACTTACCTATAATAGTAATAATGACTACCATTTAAAGAGTCCCTTTAATAAGCCAGATACTATGCTCCTATGCCCAGTATTTTTACAAATACATATTCTAATCTTTATAACCAAACTGGAAGATATTTATTGTCATTCTCTTTTTTAAGATGACAATTACTATTTTTTATTGAAGTATAACTAACATAAAATATTCTGTTAGTTTTAAGTGTGCATCATACTGATTCAATATTTTTATATATTACAAAATGATACCCACAATAAGTCTAGTTACCATCCGTCACCATACAAAGTTATTATAATATTATTGACATCATTCCCTATGCTAAATATTACATCCCCATGACTTATTAATTTTATAACTGGGAGTCTGTACTTCTTGATTCTCTTCACCTATTTTGCCTGCCCTCCAACCACTCCCTGTCTGATAACCAACAGCTGGTTTCCTATATCTCTGAGTCTTTTCTGTTTTGTTTTTTATTTATTTATTTTTAAGATTCTATTTATTCATTTGACAGAGACACAGTGAAAGATGGAACACAAGTGGGGGTGTGGGAGAGGGAAAATCAGGCTTCCTGCGGAGCAGGGAGCTCGATACCGGGCTCAATCCCAGGATCATGAAGTGAGCTGAAGGCAGATGCTTCATGACTGAGCCACCCAGGTGCCCGTTCTGTTTTTTAATTCGTTGTTTTTTTTAGAGTCCACATACAAAATCGTGTGGTATTTGGCTTTGTCTGATTTATTTCACTTAGCATAATACTGTCTGGGTCCATCCATGTTGTTGCAAATGGCAGGATTTCACTCTTTCTTCTGGTTGAGTAATATTCCATTGTAGATATGTACCAATTCCTCTTTATCCATTCATCTATTGATAGATACCAGTTGCCTTCATATTTTGGCTATTGTAAATAATGCTGTCATGAACATGGAGTAAAAGTTCTTAAGAGTAGGTTCGATATTTTTGTTTTCTTCAGATAAATACCCAGAAATAGAATTGTTGGATTGGATAGCAGTTCTATTTTTAATTTTTTTGAAGAAATTCCATACTCTTTTCTACAGTGGCTGTACTAATTTATATTCCCATCAACAGTGTATGAGGGCTCCCTTTTCTCCACATCCTCACCAATACTTGTTATCTTAAGATGACAGTTATTGACTTTCAAGAAAAAAAAACCTGTTAATCACACAAACCTAAGTTTAGTAGACTTACTACAGCAAGGGAGAACACCACTTTAACATAGTCTTAGTACTATCTTAAAAGGTTGGAGGAGGGGTTAGGGAAAGAAATTTAAAAGGTTTGGAGTCTGAGAATAAGTGGTTTATCACAGTCTTTCATGGCCGGAAACTTATTGAGGATTGAACAGTTCATGACATCGTGATTAAAAGTTGAAAGATACAGCAAGTTGTAATTTTTAAAGGAGCCTTGACGTAAAGTTTTCTGATAAGTGAGTTGTTTGTCCAGATAAGTTACCTGTTGTTCTGACAGAAGAACTGTCTGCCAGAATGAACACACCCTTCGCCCAGAAAAACCGTTTGCAAGAATTTCCAAAAGCAGTAAGTAAAATCATATATTAGTTTACATTCTTATCTTCCTGAACAAAAAATACCTGAAATAAATGATTAAGTCATGTTGACATGGTTGGTCTCAATTCTCAAAAATGAGGCAATGTAATAATCCTCCAAGGACTATACCTTGGAGGACTCAGTGACTTCAAAGTCCTAGCTTATTCAATAGCTCCAGTCTTTCTTTCCAAGTATCTTTTTTTTAAAATTTTATTTATTTATTTGACAGACAGAGATCACAAGTAGGCAGAGAGACAGGCAGAGAGAGAGGAGGAAGCAGGCTCCCGGCCAAGCAGAGAGCCCAATGAGGGGCTCAATCCCAGGGTCCCGGGATCATGACCTGAGCCGAAGGCAGAGGCTTTGACCCACTGAGCCACCCAGGTGCCCCCTTTCCAAGTATCTTTATATATCCCTGAAAAATAAGACTATGTGTCATCACGTAAATTTACTGCCAAGACTAAGAACTATGAAAAAATGATTAAAGAAGATAATTTAGGTGATACAAACAAACTTCATTTAACACTTCATGAAGTGGACAGTCTGGAGAATAGCAAGTCAGGGGAGAGAATGGCGAGCTTTTATAGAGGAAAGAATAAGAAACAAGGAAGAGAAAAGTAGAGAAAAAATAAAGAACAAGGAAATAAGTGTAGAGGAGATTTTCTTGGCATGTGGGTATTGGCTGGCTGGGTATATTGTGTTTCTGGTTAAACGGAGTGTTAGCAGGGACACAAAAGTTACTTGAATTTTTGTTGACATGGCCACCCTGGGCCAGAGTAGCTCCACCTTAGACCTAGAAATTTATATCAATAGAACTAAGGTTGCCTATATCAATATGACTTCACTGTTTGTTGTTGGTTTTTTCCCTAGGAAGATAAGGCCATAGACCAGTAAATTACTTAATGTCTTTAAAGCAGAGGAAAATTTAATTTTTCCTCCACCTTCTGAGTTCTTGGCTGAGAACTCTGCAACAGGAGATAGATTAACAGGAGCAAAACAAAATACATACATTAAAAGTTGAAAGATACAGCAAGTTGTAATTTACACACATTACGGGAGCACCACAAAAGCACGAGATTTAAAAGGCAGCCAGGTAACTGAAGTTTCTATACCATCCTGAGCTAAGGAAAGGGATAGGATTCTAAGGCTTCAAAAGAGGGAAGCCAACTTGTGCACAGGAGGGTAAGAAGAGCTTATGTTTGGTAAGCAAAAGTTGTCCTACCATGCAGAGAAGTTTCTCAGTAAAAAGGTTATCTTTGGTAATAACTCTCTCCCTGGTACAATTTCGCTCCTCCAAATAAATTTCCTTTGTAAATGTATATTTTTCTTATAAAAGGGTAACTTCTACTCTGTTTCCAGAGCTTCTGCTGTGTCTTCAGCTTTTTAAAAATAATCATCCCCCAATAATTCTTATGCCAAAGAGGCATACTATGGAGAGGTGCATTCTGCTACTCTTCAACCTACTTCCAGAAAATTCGTTTGGAAAAATAAACTATTCAACCAGTCCCTTTCTCAGGACAATAGATTGCTCATCTGGGTAAGCGGCTTGTAGATGACAGTTGTTTATTCATCAAGACTCACTTCAAAATAAATAAATAAAGGTGCTTTGGTGGCTCAGTGGGTTAAGCATCTGCCTTTGGCTCAGGTCATGATCTCAGGGTCTTAGGATCGAGCCCCACTTCAGGCTCTCGGCTGAGACAGGAGTCTGCTTCTCCCTATCCCTCTGTTCCTCCACCTCCCACTCGTGCTCTCTCTCTTGCTCCCTCTCTCAAATAAATAAATAAAATCTTTTTTAAAAAAATCACTTCAAACCCTCACTCCTCTGTGACCATTACTCCTAAACTCCTTTATATCATGAACTTTTCCCAATCCCAAACAGATCCATGCCTTAAAAGACTAGGATTAAACGACCGGGGCCCATATCTCAAAACCCTCTACATACATACCTCCAACATCCTTCAGGGACCCTATTAAGATTCTAACAAGGTTAGGGGCACCTGGGTGGCTCAGTAGGTTAAAGCCTCTGCCTTCGGTTCAGGTCATGATCTCAGGGTCCTAGGATTGAGCCCCACATCAGGGTCTCTGCTCAGCATGGAGCCTGCCTTCCTCTCTCTCTGCCTGTCTCTCTGCCTACTTGTGATCTCTGTCTGTCACATAAATAAATAAAATCTTTAAAAAAAAGATTCTAACAAGGTTGCTCTCTTAACAGTAAGGGTATAATATAATAACTCTGCTCGGCTTGATAAACAGGTTCTTGGGAGTCATCTAGGTCCGTGAGAGACTGGACTAAATGGGAAACCAAAGGGAAGTGCTAGAGAAGGTAACATGCTGCTAATGATCTAGTGCATAAACATATCTCCTGCTTGTCCTCTTGTCACAGACAACCTCCCTGTTCGTCTCTGGGCTAGGATCCCTGTGACAGTGACCACAAGCCCCTATGACAAAAGAACATTTCAAAACTTCCTAGAGTCTTGGGGCAAGTAAAATAAGAATAATAAAGACGTGTTTTAAAGACTCTGTGAGAGGGATGCCTGGGTGGCTCTGTGGGTTAAAGCCTCTGCCTTCCGCTCAGGTCATGATCCCAGGGTCCTGGGATCGAGCCCCACATCGGGCTCTCTGCTCAGCAGGGGAGCCTGCTTCCTCCTCTCTCTCTGTCTGCCTCTCTGCCTACTTGTGATCTCTGTCTATCAAATAAATAAGTAAAGTCTTTGAAAAATAAATAAAAAAAAAAAGACTCTGTGAGAAATGCACGTAGAGTTTTTACACCATGCCCAACACACAGTAAGTAGTCCGCATTGGCCACCGTTAGTAGATTCAGTAGTCTTTGATTTCACTTTTCTTCTTCATCATTCCCAACTCCATATTCCAACACATCAGTGCCATTCAGGATGGGATTTTGAACACTAAACAGGACTTACAGGGCTTTAACTTGAATCTTAACACAAAGAAATAATCACGTAACTTTCTTCTAAGAAAATAATACATGAATGACATTGATTAAATATTTATAGGGTATTTATTAAAGTGGATTTTCACATTTAATGTTAGAGTGTATATATTAAAAATACTAACTATACATGTTATTTGAATGCCTATATCATACCAAACTGAAGTTTTAAGTGTGATAGATTTTTATTAAAAAGAAGAAGAAGAAGAAAGCTCTTATCTGTGTAACACTGCTTCTTAAAACTGCTGGTTGTAATCCACCAGGCGTCAAGGGGCCTGCTCATTTACCAGGGCAGAATCCAGACTCTCTTAGAAAATATCCATCCCCTTTGACTTAGAAAGGGCAGACAATCCTTCCAGACATGTCACCTGCCTAGGACTGATTTCATTCTCTTGCTCGGAAGGACTGATAACATCTTGGCGATTATGTTTGCTTGTTAGTACAGCCTTTTACAAAGAACTAAAGTGTGCCACTGAGTGTCATTTAGACTCAGTCAAGCTGGATTTATATAAAGTAGAATGTGTTGGAGAGAAGAATGGATCGATATTTTTAGATCTTTTTAAATTTAAAAAGCTTTATGCCACCATTAGCACACTCATTAAAGTAGCATTCAATTATGAGATGGGTTTTTATGCATATATAATGTATCAAATTAAGCAGAAGAAAATAACGTTAAGCCTTCTTATTTTAACTGCCTTTCCATTTCATCAGTTTTGGAAAAGTAATTCTTAATTTTTCAATTAATTTTTTATTAAGTACTCCCTGTAGGAATGACAATTCACTGAATACTTTGAAGAAAGACAAGTAAGGATTAGTCAAAGTAGTGAAGATGTCCTATTGGGGTTGTTGTGTTCTTATTCTACGTGGAAACAAGCCTGGACCCCCTGTCACTCTTCATCCCTATTATCTACCACACTATAGATCAGCCTTGTGAACTCAAAGCCAAGACTGGACAGGGAAATAAACAAGGGCTCTGTGCCCAGTGGAAGACACCAGAGTTATGGAGATTATGAAAAGTAGAGTTGTGACTCATCTCAGTATCATGGCTGCTATTTAATTCTAGCCAATTGGAATTGTAGGCCTGGTGTTAACAAATCTGCATATTTATGGAAATTCTTTTCAATTTTTAAATGTTGGCAACTAGTTCAAATTAAAGGAAAGAATATATTCTGTAGATCTTTGCTGTATGGGCTGAAAAGAAAGTAGCTGTGAGCCAGAATTTGGTCATAGCCCACCAGGTACAATATCTGGCTTAGAGTGAAATGAAGTTAGAAGATGAATTGTTAGAAACATCAAGCAAGAAACAGAAAAAGAAAAAAAAAATTGTCAGGAGAACTTTGGTTGCAAGTGACAGAATATTCGACTCCAACTGGCTCCTTATTTTTATTTTTGAAACTTTTTTATTTGAGTATAATTTACTCCAGTTGATTTTTTACAGAGGGAGATATTTTAAGTAAAAAGTCCAGATGTAATACTGGCTTCAGGCAGGGCTGTATCTAGCAATTCAATGAGGTCAACATCATTTCTCCCCATGTCTCAACTTTTCTGCTTTACCCTCAGGCTCCACATGGTGACACTCAGTAGATTCAGGCTTTTTTTTTTTTTTTAAGAATTTATTTATTTATTTGACAGAGAGAGATATTACAAGCAGGCAGAGAGCGGAGGGGGGGGGGGGGAAGCAGGCTCCCCGATGAGCATAGAGCCCGATGCGGAACTCGGTCCCAGGACCCTGAGATCATGACCTGAGCTGAAGGCAGAGGCTTAAACCACTGAGCCACCCAGGCACCCCCAGCCTCTTTTATTAGAACTGAAAAGTAGCTGCGATGTTCCAGACTTCACATCTCCACACCATGGTGACTAAGAGAAAAAGAAGTTCTTTAGTGCCTGCAGAAGAGAGAGTAAATATCTTTCCAAAGGGGAAAAAAGTATCTTTTCCAAAAAAGTGTCTCTTTGTATGTAACTACTTCCTGTGATATTGTGGGCCCTACTTTGGACCACTATGGCCAGGAGATGGAATCATCATTTAACTTAAGCCATTTAGAGTTTCAGGGACTCCCCTGGAACCACCTTATCCAATAACACATAGCTGAGAATGGCAAAGGGTAGTTTCACAATATTTTCTTTAGGAGTTACTGCTGTATAGAAAGGGAAATGGATCAGAATCACAAGCGATAGTTGCCCATTAGAGTAGGGGGAAACTATCAAAGAAACTGAAAATAAAACACCAAATTAGTTGGGAGGGGGCGGTAAGAAAAGCACATGCTAATATGTGAAATTTTCAATGCAAGAGGTGTGGGGGTCAAAGGCAGTTGCTGCAGGACCTAAAGTACAAGAACAAATAAATATCCACTGTGAAAGTACTAGAAGAAAACATGGAAGGATTTTTATTTTTTTAATTTTAAAGTGAGCAAGGTCTTTCTAGTTAACATACAAAACCCAGAAGCCATAAAGGAGAAGCTAGATAAATTTGACTACATGAAACCTTAAAATTCTACATGTCTATAACAACATAGTTTTATTAAAAATAAGACAAGTAACAAACAGGTAACCTATTCGCAACTCATGTGATGTGCAAAGAAAATATCCTTAATGTTTAAAGAGCTCTGAGAAAAGGAAAGATAAACCCAGTAAGAAACTGAACATAAGTTATTAATAGGAAAACATGGCTTAAAAACACAAAAAGAGGGGCGCCTGGGTGACTCAGTGGGTTAAGCCTCTGCCTTCATCTCAGGTCATGATCTCAGGGTCCTGGGACCGAGTTCCGCATCGGGCTCTATGCTCAGCGGGGAGCCTGCTTCCCCCCACCGTCTGCCTGCTCTCTGCCTATTTGTGATCTCTCTCTGTCAAATAAATAAATAAAAATCTTAAAAAAAAAACATGAAAAGATGTTTAGCTTCAGTTATAATTAAAGAAATATAAATCAAAAGAAGCAGACCTCCTTTTTCACATATTAGATTACCACAGACCAGAAAAGCTGGTGCTATACAAGGTGGCCAACTGTGAGGAAACAGACCTTCTCTTGCATTTTCGGTGGGAAGTTAAATTGGCATAATGTTTTCCAGGACACTTGGCAGTATCACTCAAGATGAAAACATACTACCTCATGGCTATGCAGTTTGACTTCGAGGATTGTTATCTGTCAACGCCCTTCAATCAGGGTACCAGGAAGGCAACTACAGTTTGAATTTGGTGGATTATTCCTTATCCCAGCAAGATAAGATGCACACCACAGAGAACTGTGAGGTGCCTGGGTAGGAGAGGCTCATTTCTAACACCCTATGATGGGTCTTGGGCTTTGATTGGATGATCTGGAGAGAGTTTAAGGAACTGGGGCTTAGGTCTGGACTGGGTGCCGTAACAAAGTCAGGACCATCTATGATTGAGTATCTCAATTAGTCTTTCTTAGAGGGATGGTCAGACTAGGAAGAGGCTAAAGCTGTAATTTGTAATTTAAAAAAACACACACAGCAGGCAGTCTTATGAAGTGGAAGAGGAGATGTTTCGTATTTTCTCTGTTTGTAGAGCAAACTTGTTTTGTCTGGGCTGGGACAAAATTATGAAGTGGTCTCGTTTTGACAAATGTTATCAGGGTCTCAGAATGACTGTATGAGGTCGGTGTTCTATGATGTTGTGTATGTCCGGCCAGAGAACGGTGTGGTCTAGCTTTGAGTGCCAGGCTAGTTTCAGCCATCCCTGGAACCTGTCTCTAAGTGACATCAGGGGCTGCCCTTTGCTTTCTCATATCCTAAACATATACTTCCAGTTATGCAAAGAGATTTATGTACAAAAATATTCAATATAGCAATATCTATAGCAAAATATTCTAAAGACTCACCAGTGGCAGAAAGGCTATGTTAAATGATGATTACAGTTGTACAGTGGATTACTATGCGGCTGTGAAAAATGATGGAGACGTGTGCTGACAGGAGGAATTCCAAAATATTGTTAGGTGGGGGCACCCGGCTGGCTCAGTCAAGAAGAGCAGGTGACTCTTGATCTTGGGGTCATGAGTTTGAGCCCTGCATTGGGAGTAGATATTGCTTAAATAAACAAAAGTAAATAAATAAATACTTTAAAAATGTGTTGTTAGGTGATAAGAGTGAAGTATAAAATTGTGTCTGTTCTCATTTGTGCTGAAAGTCATTAGTGCTGTTTGATAAATACTTCTGTTTCATCCTCCTTCCGGTTGCAGGATATTTCCTGGCCCCTTTGTGTTTAGACAGGGCCACGTTACTAGTTCCTTTAAATGAATTATCAATAGGGCATGAATCAGTTTTGAACTGTAACAGTTCATTGTTGACCCAGTTTTCTTTTTCCCTTTGTCATGACTGCTGGCAATGATCTAGATGGCAATCTGGGTCCTAGAATAGGAAAAGCATGAAGCAGAGCCTCCAACTGACCTGGGGAAGGGGTGAAGGATGGCAGAAAGCCTTCTTGGTTAAGCCACTGAGATGATGGGATTGTTAGTAATCACAATTACTAGCATAATCTAGTAACCCTGGGCTAATGCGAGGTGAGTACCAGAATTGGAGGACTACAATAAAGAGTATGTGGCATTGGGTTAGGGGTTGGGTTGTGGTCAGTGGAAAACTTCTTTGTTAGAAAACTGTCGGTGAGAAAGCTGTGTGAATGGGGACCCATGTTGTGCAGGAGCAAACATAGACTAAAATTGTCACCACACACACACAAAAAAAACAAAAAAAAACAGAGAGAGAGAAAGAGAGAGAGAGAAGGCAGTGAATGTACCTATTAGAATTGAAGCCTTGGGGCACTTGGGTGGCTCAGTGGGTTAAAGCCTTTGCCTTCGGCTCAGGTCATGATCCCAGGGTCCTGGGATCGAGCCCTGCATCAGGCTCTCTGCTCAGCGGGAGCCTGCTTCTCCCTCTCCTTCTGCCTGCCTCTCTGCCTACTTGTGATCTCTCTCTCTCTGTCAATTAAATAAAATAAAATTAACAAAAAGAATTGAAGCCTTTAGGGCAAGAGGTCCAAAGTATTAGTAGCAAGTATTAGTTTCTATTGACTGCATTTGGCAAACTATTACAAGCAAGAGATTAGAATTAGCTGTTTCATAAGCAGGAATATAGTTGCTCTTCCAACATCTTTTGTTCCTGTTTGTTTGTTTGTTTTATGCTCAGTTAGCTGCTGTACAGTAGTACATCACTGGTTTTTGATGTAGTGTTCAATGGTTCATTAGTTACTTACAACACCCAGTGCTCATCACAACACGTGCCCTCCTTGATACCATCACCCTGTCTCTTGACTTATATTTCCCCCTGTGCGTTCTCATCCACTGCTTTAGTTTATGTTCTCTGTGTCTCCTTTTATCTCTTCTTTGCTTCTTCTTTGCCTATAACTATCATTGTCTCTCAAATACTTTTTAATGTTTTATTTCTTTTTGATTTTCCCCTTTTCCCTTTCCATTTATCTTCAGGCACTCATTAACTTCATTGATTCCCTCTTGTGTTCTTTCTGCTTTATTCTTCAATTCTAAAATAACTTTTTGTTTTATTAATCATATTCTATATTCTATGAGCTCAAATTAAATTTTCATATTCCTTTCTCTCATCTCCAATTATCTTTTTCTTTAATTCTCAGAATTAAGGTTTCTGTTGGTCCATAGCTATTCATGTTTGCTTAAATAATTTTATCTCACTTTTTAAAAAATGTGGTCACAGTTTTTATCTGTTTTTGTGTTTAGGTCATCCTGGGCATCATTATCTATAAGATAATAATATAACAATATACTATTAATATATATAATACATATAATAATATACACAAATAAATAAATATATGATATATAAATAAATATACAATATAATAAAATACATAGTATTATATAATACTCTATATTTATTTATATATATAATCTTCAGTAATTTTCAAAATATATTCAAAAAGAAAAGTTGATATTTTCTTGAAATCTGCTAGCTCTGGTTCCTTCTCTCCAATAAATTATCTGAACATTTTCTTTCCTTTTTCCTATTGGGGTTCTACTCCTGGTACTTTTCACATGTTGCTGGATTTGGTACTGGTAGGGAATCACACCTGATTACTACCCAGTGTGATGAAGCCCGGATCTTCTAGCACCATCACATGCACGGTGGTCCAGTGCCTCACACTGGGAATGGGGGTCTGTCCATTTCCCTCACAGTTTCAGCCGCTAGCCTCAAATATTCCTGAGGAGTTTACCAGTGAGGACCTGCTGGCAATTGGGATATTTTTCAGCTCTGGGGCCATCAGAACCTTCTTTGCCTTTCCCCTGCCTCTCTTTAACGTTGTTGCTGACACCATGGGTTTTTTCTTCGAAGTGATGGTGGTTGGTCTTCACCTGCTCTGTTCTAGGGTTTAAAGTTGATCCAGTTTTAGGTTAGTGGAAGATGTTGTCCATGTGTTTAGGTTTTGCTATCCTAGTTCTTGTACCTTATTATATGAGAAGATTTGAGGAAGTTAAAAAAACTCTGCCACCACCTTTCTAGAGTCCTTCACCTCTGAATGTTTGAAAATCTTAATTTTATGCTTTTATATATCTTTTCTCTTTCTTATGTATATACTTAATTGTGTACAGTTGTATACATTCATGTTACATGTGTGTGGCTGTGTATCAGCACAGCCCTGTGACATATTGAGTAGAAAATAACAGTGTAAATTCGTGACATCCGTTCCAACTTTGTCACTATTATAAGTGACCCAAATTTCATTACAACCCTCTAAGATCCATATTTTGGTCTCTAATCTACATGCACTTAGGTGGATGCATGAAGACTCCTTGAAATGTAGGTGATTCTAAATTTTAGAACAGAAAAATCGGTAAGGACCTGGAACATTTATTTGTTGCTACTAATTCTTTTTTTTTTTTCCTAAAGATTTTATGTATTTATTTGACAGACAGAGATCACAAGTAGGCAGAGAGGCAGGCAGGGAGAGAGGAAGGGAAGCAGGCTCCCTGCTGAGCAGAGAGCCCGACACGGGGCTCGATCCCAGGACCCCAGGATCATGACCTGAGCCAAAAGCAGAGGCATT
The DNA here is from genome assembly GCA_003697995.1 of Taxidea taxus jeffersonii. Lineage (NCBI taxonomy): Eukaryota > Metazoa > Chordata > Mammalia > Carnivora > Mustelidae > Taxidea > Taxidea taxus. The sequence goes on along the minus strand of RCUC01128753.1, from coordinate 6,546 downwards.
AACCCACTGACCCACCCAGGCACCCCTGTTACTACTAATTCTATAGATGAGGAAATTGAACTCCAAAGGGTATTGCTAGACATAAGCTTGCTTTCAAAAATGTCAGCACAAGTGCTGAAATAAAGGGAGACAAATTATAGGGACCATCATGCATCAAATTTTTGTCTTTTGATCATTAAAACAAGATTAGAGATAACTATTATGATAATTATAATAAACTAAACAGACTGAATCTAAGAAAATCTTTGAGTTAGGGGCGCCTGGGTGGCTCAGTGGGTTAAAGCCTCTGCCTTCGGCCCGGGTCATGATCCCAGGGTCCTGGGATCGAGCCCCGCATCGGGCTCCCTGCTCAGCAGGGAAGCCTGCTTCCTCCTATCTCTCTCTGCCTGCTTCTCTGCCTACTTGTGATCTCCATCTGTCAAATAAATAAATCTTAAAAAAAAAAAAAAAAAGAAAATCTTTGAGTTAAATTCCTAAGAAACAAGAAAAATTTATATAAGATTATCAAAGGGTGGGATGCCTGGGTGGCTCAGTTGGTTGAGCAGCTGCCTTCGGCTCAGGTCGTGATCCCAGTGTCCTGGGATCGAGTCCCACATCGGACTCCTTCCTCGGCAGGGAGCCTGCTTCTCCCTCTGCCTCTGCCTGCCTCTCTGCCTGTGCTCGCTCGCGCTCTCTCTCTCTCTAACAAATAAATAAATAATCTTAAAGAAAAAAAGATTATCAAAGGGTATTAAAGTACACAAGAAAAGTGAGTATATTAGAATATCCTTAATATTTGAGTGATCAGAATATATAAGGAATTGTTAGTATATAAATATAAAGAATTGTTAGTATGCAAAAGATTTTAATATCTATCTATAAAGTTTAGGTACATACTTTATTTGATCAGCCCAGAGTACATAAGAAAGCCAAGTTATCCCAGAAAAAGTAGATTCAGTAGCAAGAAAAGGAAGACCTGATCCGGACAAATAGTTAATCAGATTCAAAGGGTGTCCACAGCTATTCGGCTTCAGTGGCCACACACAATAATCAAGTCAAAGGAGGGTTCAACAGAGTGTTCTAAAATGATAAATTAACCAAATGTACAAAGGAGTAAAGCTGACTATGCAGATACAATCCCTCATCTCCTCGGAGCTGATAATTCTTGATGGTCCAACTAATTATAATAAAATACTAATAGAAATATATAAGATTTTAATAGTACTAACAAACATACGAATACATCAACATGACAGGGTAATGGACAGGATTAAAGTTAAAAGAGTTTCTTACCTCTTGGAAAGCTACCAAGTCTCAAAACATTAAAACTTTTGTAAAGAAAAAAATTAAAAGTCTCAAGTTTTAATAATTAGAATTTTACTATTAAAAGGAATTTACTATTGGTTAAGCAGCCTAGAAATTACCTTAGACTACTCAACCAGGGCCATGCTTCAACCAAGAATTAAACTCTTTATAATCTATATCCCAAACCTGGTTAGTCTGGAATAATTCTATTTTCTTAAAGATCTGTTAATATTATTAGAATCTCATGAAGGGGGTTTAATGGAAACCTAGGAAGACAAGAAAAAGAAATAATGAAAATAAGGATAAAAATATTATAAGATCCTTTTATTCTTGATTTTAGGTTAAATGTATTCACCAACTTTGTAATCACTGTACTGGTGTTTTGCCCATTTTTAAAGGTGTTTAAAACATTGAAAGTAACCTAGAATATAAAGTATTTCAAAGTACTTTTAAGTAAACAATACATAAAAATTTGGAGAAATTTACTTTGCTAAATCATAAATTTTTGCTTTATTAATATCTGTGATACTTAAAGGAATTTGAAAAAGTGATATTTAATAAAGTCATGAGGTTAATAAATTATTATTCATAAAGTCAAATATTAGTGACTATTACTTTCCCACACTAAAGCTCATCATACAATAAAAATTCTTAATAAAATTCTAGTCAGGGGAAAGCAGAAATTTAAAAAGTAAACAAGTAAATAAGCAAGAAGACTTCAGGAAATTTTAGAGAAGCTAGGCAGAGTGTGAGGCTATAGAGACATGGAGAGACAGTCACTTGGATTGAGTTTATGGGAGGACTTGCTGAATCTGTGACATTTGGAGTGAGATCTAATGATAAGAAAATCCAGATCTTATAAAGATCTGGAGGTACAGCATTCCAGGCAAAAAAAGAGCAAGAATAAGTGTCCTACAACATATGTGCTTTGCTGTATCCAAGACTTAGAAAGACTTTCTCTGCATGGCTGGAAAATGACAGATGAGTGTTAAGAATGGTAGGTGAAGGGGCACGTGCACGTCAGTGTTTACAACAGCAATGTCCATAACAGCCAAACTATGAGAAGAGCCCAGATGTCCATCAACAGGCTAATTGATAAAGAAAATGTGGTATGTGTGTGTGTGTGTGTGTGTGTGTGTGCGTGCGCGCGCGCACGCACGCGCAATGGAATACTATACAGCCATCAAAAATGAAATCTTGCCATTTGCAATGGCGTGAATGGAACTAGAGGGTATTATGCTAAGCAAAATAAGTCAATCAGAGAAAGACAATTATCATATGATCTCACTGATATGTGGAATTTAAGAAGCAAGGCAGAGGATTATAGGGGAAGAGAGGGAAAAAAATGAAACAAGGCAAAACCAACCAGAGAGGGAGAGAAATCATAGGAGACTCTCAATCTCAGGAAACAAACTGAGGGTTGCTGAAGTGGAGAGGAGTAAGGAGGGATGGGGTGGCTGGGTGATGGACATTGGGGTGGGCATGTGCTATATTGTGTGTGTGAATTGTGTAAGAATGAGTTATTTATTCATAAAGTCAAATATTAGTGACTATTACTTTTCCACAATTCATGGTGTGAATTGTGTAACACTGATGAATCACAGACCTGTACCCTTGAAACAAATACTACATTCTATGTTTAAAAAAAAAAAAAAAGGATGGCAGGAGAAAAGACAAGATCACGTAAGGCATTGTAAGCCACAGGAAGAGGTGGGGGCTTTATTCCCAGCCAAGTGAGGAATCATTGGAAGGTTGGACAGAAAGGAGTCAGGAAGCAGTTAACTCGCTATTCACTGTTCCTATTTGAAGAACAGCTTCCTGGAGAGCAAGAGTGGAAGAGAGTCGTCTCCTTATCTGGACCCTAGTTCCGATACTCCCTCGCCCCATGAAGGGAGATCATTTCTCTCTTCTTTATACCGACAACACTGTGAACCACTGTTTTATGGCATTTTAGGAAGCTGTTATGTGTCATCTCCCCTCAAAAAACTTAGGATGGAAGTTCCTGCGGGGTAGGGTGTCTCTCTGGTATGTCTTTGCTTCTCTAACAGAGAGTAACTCAGTGCACAATAAAAAATGAATACTTTAGGGGCACCTGGGTGGCTCAGTGGGTTAAGCCTCTGCCTTCGGCTCAGGTCATGATCCCAGGGTCCTGGGATGGAGCCCCGCATCGGGCTCTCTGCTCAGCGGGGAGCCTGCTTCCCCTTCTCTCCCTGCCTGCCTCTCTGCCTACTTGTGATCTTTATCTCTGTCAAATAAATAAATAAAATCTTTTAAAAAAATGAATACTTTATGAGGACGAAAAGTAAGAGTTTACTTTGCTGGGTGGTGATAGGTAGAATCAATTCACCTACCGTCCACAAAAGTGGTGAAAGAATTAAAAAAGTGAATGACTGCTGGTGTCGACGTTAACAAAGTGTGACGATGCTGGGAATAAAGGTCGTCTCAACTTTTTATTCAGGATAAAAAGTTTATCTGTTCTGGATAAAATAGAGAAAATAGAACTGTTAAAAAAATGTAAGGGTTTAATTACTCTGGGTGGGAAGAATCAGGTTGAAGATGTTGCTGTCAGTGTGACTGACAATGAAGTTCCTTAGCAAAAGAAATGAAGAAAAGAAGCAAATAGCTTCCTTATTGGTTATTAGCGAAAAAGAAATCAAGCACTTTGTGAACAGCATTGAAGAGACAGAATGTCATCCATGAGACAGGAATGAACTGTAGAAAGGAAGGCGAGGATGCAGGACATGTTTCTCCTTATTTTTATCCTAAGGCTCAGGATTCTTTTGAGGAGAGGCATTCTTGCCAGTTGTCTGTGGTCTTGGGGGACTGGCAGTCAAGTTGTCTCCCAACTCAGACCTGACTGTGTGACAAAAAGCTAGACAAATCAGACTCACTCTCAGGGGCTTTGAATCCTGAATCCGCTAATTCTAGGACAGGAGAACCCATGGAGCTGAGTCATGGCCTCAGGGGCAAGCGGACAATCCTGTCAGTTAAATCAGCTGCGGGAATCCTTCATTCTCGCTCCTAGTGAGCCTTGGTCTTTCCTGTGGTTGGTTTTTCACTTTTCTTTCCATTTTTGCATTGTCCCATGTTAGACACATTTATTTATTTTGTTAGCATATATTTTTCATCTTTTTGCTTGACACAACAGAGCCTGTTTCTTTTGCTTTCAACCAAAACACTGTAATTCCTACTCTGCTTCTAGGAATACCAACATGTCAGGACATGAGATCAGAAATTAACAAAACAGTTAAAAAGAAAGGAAATGGCAGAACTGAAGTTTTAGAAACAAGACTGAGGCAGACTTTCAGATTAAGGATGTACACCTCCTGGTCCATGTACCGATTTAATGCATTTTTATTAAGTATCTATCCTGGGTCAGGTAGGAGTGAGATACCAGCCAGGGAGCATCCAAATGAATGGGAGTAAAGAGATCCCACAACACATGCCAACTACCTAATAGGCGGGCTGGACAGCTGGAAGCAGAGAAAGTGGAACCCAAGAGCAAGGACTAATAGACTGGGATAGAAAGCTGCCAGAACAAGATCTACAAGAAGACGGAGCTGTTTCTTCCCTGGAACCACCTCATTCTTCCTCCTGAGCCAGGTTCTTTCATTCTTCCTTTGGTTCTGGAATTCTGCAAGTCATCTCTGAATATAGGGCACAGGTGATTCCATAGGGAGTGCTAAGAACAGAAGGCACAGTGAGATGACTATACTGTCTTTCACCCTTGCCTTGGGCCTTAGAGCTCCACTTCTCGGGGAGGAAGTGGTCTGGGAGGCGATACTGGGATTCTTGACCTGACTTTGTATTTAGGACCCCTGAGCCAGACAGTCAATCTGGCTGGGCCTCATTTTCCTCCTCTGTGTGATGAAGAATCAACACCTGCTCTGTTTGCCTCCTGAGTTGTGAGAAACGTATAAGAAAATGGATGCGATAGCTTAGTAAATTGAGAAAAAAGATCAAGAGAAAAATGTTACTTTCCCTTTGGCATCTTCTCAGCCTTTGTTATGAACAGCCATTTCTCAGCCATGGCAGAGAGAGAAGTTAAAAACAAACAAAACAAAACAAAAACAGCTAAGGAAAAGGAGATTGTGACTCTGTGACCAACTTCAAAGGTCAGCCTTCGGGTTCTGCAGCTCCAAGAAATAAGGACAGAGGCTCCAGGAAGAGTTTTGACAAAAATTAAAGTGCAGGAAAGGTATGCCGAGACATTACCAGAGTATTTGTTCAGAAAATATATGTATTTCCATTGGAAATCATCTCTTTGAGAGTGGGAACATATCCCTTATTTCTGAATCCATGCATCTAGCATCTGTCACAAATAAATACATGTTGAATAACTGCATGAATGAAAATGACTCTTGCCAGGACGCCTGGGTGGCTCAGTCAGTTGAATGTCAGACTCTTGCTTTTGGCTCAGATCATGATCTCAGGGTTGTGAGATGGAGCCCTGCATTTTCAGGCTCCTCACTAAGCGGGGAGTCTGCCAGAGATGCTCTCCCTGGGTCTTCCTCTCCTGATGCCCCTCCCCCTCAAAATACATAAACAAATCTTTAAAAAAGAAGAAGAAGAAAAGAAAATTACTCTTGCCTTGGTTCCAAATGTATATACTTGCCCAGTGTGGTACTCATAGTTTTAAAATTGTGACATCAGTCATGTTGTTCAGAATGACAAACTCATTACAGAGTTTATCTACCGTCTCTCTAGAGTCCTCTCATTTTACATCGCTGAAGAAAAATTCCAGAAATGTAGGATGAAAATGGGAATAAACCCGTAGCAATAGAGCTAAGGTACCAATACTTTATTAGGAAGTTCAATTCTGTGAAAGCAAGAATGAGGGAAAGAGGGAAGCAAAGTAAGAAAGGAGGAGTAATCAATTAAAGTGGTGTGTTTCCAAGCTGGCCAACATTTTCTAACTGAAGCAACTTGTTTCTTGGCTTCAGAGAGATCTTCAGAGGGGCCATATGAACTACTACATCCCAGAACAGACCATAGCCAGGGAAGTAAAAGGAGAATTATTTTGCTAGCCTCTTCCTGTTCCAGCCCTATCCCAGTCCTCTTGTTCAACGTCACCCCCACTTCACAGCACCTCTAGATTGTGTTACCCCTTTCTTAGGGTGTGTTCTAGACCCTCTTCAGGTCCAGTAAAGCCACTTGGTCAGCATGTGGTTGGATTCTTTTGCCAGGTGGCACCTGGAATATCTTGCTGGACTAAAAGCACAGAAGTGAGCTAAGACTACTAGGGTCTAGTCAAAAGATCTT
>RCUC01128751.1:0-20934 GCA_003697995.1 Taxidea taxus jeffersonii | reverse complement strand
AAATCGGCTGATAAAGACAGAAGGGAGGGCCTCTGTTCCATGACTCAGGAAGAGATTGTTGTGTCTCTGCTATTAGACTGCATCAGAAACTCAGACAGCCCAAATGCTGCTGACTTCCATCATGTTCTCCCATGGGGACTCACCCCAGGAAGCTGACTTTACTGTGTACAGTAGATGAGTTTACAGAATTTCTGTTCTATGGCAGGAAAACTAACAGCAAGGATTCTCCGATTCTCTTTTAGTCGGGTTTGACTTATAGAAAGGGTTCCTCCAGTTGCATGCACTCCTGCACTGTTGGACAGGTGAAAGCAGGGGGTGGAGGCCATCTTCCAGCACACTTCTTCCTGCTTCCGCTGGCTAGAACAGCAGTGAGATGTGGGGATGCCCTGCAGGCACGCTCCTCTGTCCGTTCTCCAGCTTTCTGAGTTTTTAAGAATGATTGCAATGGCAGGCATGGTGGTGACAGTTCTCTGACCTGGCTTGCTGAGCTGCAAGCAACAGCTCCAAATATGCCTTCCTCTCTTGTTCTGCACATCCTGAGACAGGTTCTCAGTCGTATTAAGGCTCCAAAGTGGCCTCAGCGGGAGTGGCTCCTTGTAACTTCCCTGTGGTCAGTGAAATACTGTTCTGGGAATTTTGCTGTAGACCTAACCTATAGCCTGTTCCTTCAGCCCTTCCTGTAGATTTTGAAGCACCAACATCCCCATATAAAATTACCCCTGCTTAAAATCTCTGGAGTGCATTCTGGTTCGTGGACTTGAATCCAGCTGGTACACACAGATGCTTCTGGAGAACCAAGAGAAAGGCGAACCCCCGACAAAGAGAAAGAACTGACTTTCTGGAGCTGCTTAGAGTATTCTTATGTGAGACGATGATTTCCCTTATTATTCAAGTCAGTTTTAGTCGAAGTCTTCTGTCTCTTAGAACTGGAAGTAATTTTAAGGGATGCCGACAAAAGAGATGAGAAGGAACAAATCTGAAAGATCTTGGGGAATCAGGTGCAGAATTGGGGGATGTTCAGTTGTCTCATGGATGGGGGCTGGGGGCAGGGAGCGGCTTTTGGCTATATAAGTTTAAACGTGAACAGAAAGGTTGGGTCTGTAGACAAAAAACTAAGGTAGGTCAAGAGCTAACCCTAGAGGCAGAGCCAAGAAAGGGACCACTTTATAATTCCTTTCGAGAATTTGATAGCCTCTTTTCCTCTATATAAATCAGTGCCATTTTCTTTTTCAACAAAAACATTGAATTTAAAAGTATCTGATGAAAGGACAACCACTACAGAACTTCAGATGTATTTTATTTGTGTGAAAGGTAACAGAAATGGAAGATGCTTTTTTTTTTAATGGCCAATGGCCCCAATGCCCCAAAGAAATAGTTGATCCCATTGCTAGAAGGAAACTCATCTTCTTGGGCTGGTGTCCTCTCTGGAGGGGCCCTCTAACAGCAGGAGTGTGTGATGTACACCCATATCTAGAAGGATACCACTACCAACTTTCATTACCGCATCTTTGGTGAAGGAGTGTATGTTTATCTTATCAGGGGGCCGTTTTAAACTTTACTCTCTGCACGTCTATTTATTCTAGATTTAAGCTAGGCCTTTAACCTTATTTACATGCATTTGGAAGTGAATTGTTCTAACACTGATCTAAATTCTAAACACGGACTATTTAAAAGACTGGAAGAAATCAATATTCAGTGGCACTCTTTGGTAGAGAAACAATTTATACTTTTTTTTTTTTTTTTGGCATAGCAGACTGCTCTTCAGTGGAATTGATGTGTAGTAAAGCTTACCTCTGACAACGTGGACATGTTAATTACTTCCAGCTCACATCATTTCAAAATCTGCATTATGGGGGACCTTCCTAGGCTTTGGTGATTGTTTTATGGGGCAGGCAGAGGAAAGCTCAGGGGGAATTAGGTAGGCTATGATGTGATGTATACAGAACCCAAGATTTAGTTAAAGAAATGCAGACATGCAAAATTCAGCAAATCTGAAGGCCATTCATAAAATAGGAAGAAATTTTTAGTGATTTTGAAGTTAAGCTTTCTTCCTTAACCGGATGATTGTGACCAGGTCTCAACCTGAGTGATAATTGAAATAAATAAATGAATAACTGAAATAAAATAGCTATGTTACATGTAAGGTATGGTGCTTCCTCTCTTAGATAATTTGTTTCAAACATCCTTATGAAGTAATCTTAGTATTGTTAGTCGTATGAGTACTATTCCTATTTTATAGAAGAAGAAACTGAGGCTCAGAGAGATCAAGTCACTTTTCTGAGGACACACAGCTAGTGGAAGGTAGAAACGGGATTTGAACTCAAGTCAGCTTGGCTCCAAATCACACCTTCTTTATATCACCAAAACACCAATAATAGTGTCTGTCTAGTGACCTTTGGATTGTCCTTGGAAGAAGACCCTCTTACTTCCCTCAGTTGTTTCGTTGAGTCCTTTGGTCCTGATGAGAAAGTAACAGAAATGTTATATAAGCTGGAAGGGACTGTAAAGATTATTTAATTCATCTTCACATTCCAGGGAAGAACTTTGCAAAATAGTCCAATGAGTTGAATAGTTGTGACTTCCTCGGCCTGTCTTCCCCATTTAGAGATCAGACTGCATATTTGTATGTTACATGCTCCAAAAAATCCTGACGTTTAACACAGCGTTTTCCAAATCTATTTGACCATACACACTTGTATTATCGTTCTTTGGAGGCCACCCAACCCCCTCCAATCACAAGAGATGATGTTAAGAATAGAAAGGTCAAGAAGATTGTTCTTGGAGCACCAGTTTTCTGTTTCCTATAAAGCTATAACATTGGGCCAATTTTGGACTATCTGAGTTTGTGTGAATCATTAAGACTATGATCAGAGACTCTAAAACAGAAATCAAAGGAGCCATCAAAGTAGCATTAAGAAGCTACTTTGGGCAATTCTTACAGTATTTAAAGAAAAGGGTGATGGGCACAGTTAAGCATCTGCCTTCAGCTCAGGTCACAATCCTAGGGTCCTGGCATGGAGCCCAATGTTGAGCTCCCTGCTGAGCGAGGAGCCTGCTTCTCCCTCTTCCTCTACCTCTCACCACTGCTCCCTTGCTCGCTCTCAAATAAATAAATAAAATCTTTAAAAAAATAAAAGGGTGGTAGGGAATATAGCAAATATGTCATGAATTTATTTCTGGCTGTAGTGGTGGGTTAGTAGCTGACCGCAGGAGGAAGGGGAGGAACCAGGCAGTAAGGGAGAGCTTTGCTACAGGTCAGATTTGTGCAAATGCAGCCAGACTGGCTGAGAACGGGGCCTCCTGGTCCCTTGGGTTCCATTTTCACTTTTTTCCTCATTCTGTCTCTATACTTTACTGTATTTATTTACACACAAGCCATTTTCTGCAACATTTAAGAAAACCATTAACCACTTACTTCTGTTTTTCCTGTAATGTATATCCAGCCCCTTCTCTGTTCTGCTTTGCCAGACCTGCTGGGATTTGGAGGCCTTTGGAATAGGAACCCCGAGGGTTGTAATCCTTCTAGTTAATTTGGCCAGAAAATATCTCTCCTTACTCTATTTATTCTCTCTTTAGGAATAAGCTAGAGGTGGTTGTTTGTTTGTTTATTTTACCTTCCCTAAGATTCCCTTATAGAGTCAAGGTGGAGAATTATTTCACTTTTGGAATTGTATTTTATGGAGCTTAATAACCTCTGAGATGCGTGAGATGACATAAAAAGTTCAAATGCAGGCTCTTCTGACAAATTCCTTGTGTGAATGACATTAACTGAAAAGCTAATATTTCATCTCAGGCTCTTCGGCTGAATTTAGAAAATCAGGCCCATTTGAATAGAGGCTGTGGGGGAGAGGAAACATCCTGGCTGAAATAGCATTTCTGGTCTGTCATTTTAATCTCTCTTTTTCCCCTCCCCTCCCTCTCCTTCACTGCATCTAGAGCAGAATTAACACCGTGTGAGACTTTCTGCGCTCAGAAGCTTCCAGGAGCACGGTGCAGACCAGCGCCGGCTATCTTGGAGGAAACGGAACATTTCTAGGCTGAGGATAAGAGCAGACACATGCTTGTCAATGAGCAGGGGAAAGACAAGGCTTAGAAAATGGGAGGAAGCAAGGCAGGCTTGAGGAACAAAAGAAGAGAAGTGCCACACATTGTAGCAGGATCCTTTGGGCCAGGAGGCCTCTGTGCTGCAGAACCTGGTGGGGAAGAGGGGAACATCTGACCCCTCATGGGAGATGGGTACTTTGCCTCCAACCGAGGGTCCACCCACTAAGCATTCCAGCCACACAGGACCAGGACATCAGTACAGGCGGTAAGCGCTGGAGAGGCAGAAAATCAAAACAAAACAGATAACAAGGAGAACAGCCACAGCCCCCTTGGTGGAATTGCATCACTTCAGTGACTTCTGGTGTCAGTTGCTAAAAGCCAGCGTTGAAGGTAACTCAGAACTAGTTTTCATCAGAAATGGTTGTTTATGCAAAGACAGCATCTTCAACTGTGTCTAAACCTCTGGTCTGGCTAGTGAATTCAGGGACTCCTCCAAGGTTAAATTAAGCAGTCTGTCAAAGTAATCAAACTCATGTATACGTGAAGAGGAAGTCTTGGAGAAATTTTTGAAGTGCTTTTTGGCTACTCAAGGTGGCCTTTCAAAACATCCCCAGAATAGAGAGAGAGTATGTGCGCCTGTATGTGTCTTAATGAAATGATTGAAATTAATGGGCCTAGTCCAATAGATACTAGCTTTTCAAAGCACACTTACAGCGCCAACACAGAGGAAAACCTTCCTGGCATTTATGAGAGATGATATTGAAATCTATCTGCATATATGGAGTTTATTTTAATCTCCTTCTTGGTAGGTTATTCTGATAAGAGCATGAATTATTTATCTCTATTTTTATCTGTAAGAAAACCTTTCTATAACAAGATAGTTTACTATGTACTTCTATCTGTGTTATAGGCTCTGGATGTGTAAATTGATTCAACCACAACAGAATACTTCGTGTTAAAAAAAAAAAAAGTATTAAGACTTTTAAAGGTCAAAATTGTGTTTAACCAAATAGGCCTTTTGCTAGGTTTATAAATATTATCTAGGTTTATTTTCAAATGCATGTAAAATACCAGGGTTTTTTCCCCAAAGGATTTATATACATATTATAAACCCAATGTGAATTATCACTCATATGTCTTCGTTATATTTAGGCATAAGTATAGGAGAGGCCTATATTCCAAAACGGTTTCAATTCATTATATAAAGAGCAATTTTCTCTAGGCAGTTTCACATTTCCAAAGGGTGCCAAATTAAGAAGGATAAAATATAATTTCATTTAATTTAGCCATAAAGAGACACCCTGTGGCTGGGGCTGGAAGCCACCTTCGGCATTCTTTAGTGCCCACGTGCTGGATGTTTCCTGCCTTGTATCAACATTGTGGCTTTCAAAGTCACTCCTAGAAGTGAGAGACCAGTGGCATGGGCATCACATGTGCCTGGGGAAGGACAGACTCTCCCGGGGATTCTTCATCTCCTGGGGGTACCAGACCCTTGGTTGGGTACCTGAGATTCTGTTAGTTTGATTTAGAATTCTCTGCTCAGAAAATTCAGTCCTACTACTAATTTTACCATTTTCTTTTTCTTCTTTTAATGTTGAAAGTTTTCAGAGTGAAAATAAAATACTTCAAGATGGGCTTTCAACTAAAAAAACAAAATCCACATTTATCTTTTTATAAATTTGGAGTTGAAAATTTGGGTGTGAAAGCTGCTGTATCTCACATTTCCGTCTTGCTAACATATTTAATTATACATGGTGGATCAGAAGAAGTTAGCTCAGGGTAAGGCTAATTAAGAGATGTTTCTTTGTAGGTACCGGTAGCTGAGTAGAAAACACAGCTCTGGAGTATCCTCTTCTTCTGTGTTTCTACTCTGATCGCTAAAGCAAGCGCAAAAGGTCAGCTGAGGTCTGGTCCTCTGCGTTTCAAATAGAAGTCCCAGCAAAGTAGGGAAACCTCAAATATCTCAATCCCAAGAAACAGGAGTGTTTTTCTGTTTGTAATACACCACATATTTTGTTCCATGTTGGGATAGCACACCAAAGCTATATTGCTTATAGGCAAGATTTTTGAGAGATTTTGTGTATGTGTGCCTGCACACCTGTTTGCATTTATTTCTAAGTTCTTTACGGTGGCAATAAAATCCTAACATCTCTGAAATAAGATTGAGATCAGCTTTAAGGTAGGGGAGGCAGCCTAGATAGACTCTGAACCAACGTCTGCCTTGCACTTAAAGAATAAAAAAAAAAAAAAATCATTTGTTACATTAAGCCTTTTCCTGGAGAGTTTTGTACGCAAACAACAACCTCATCATTGTTTGGTACAGAGGCAATGGAACGAGTGGTCTTAATTAAACAGTGCTTTGCTGTACAAGTGTGAAGTACGGGAGCAGTCACCCAGCCAGATGTTGAAGCACACAAATTAGACTTAATTGAGCTGTTTTATTGTTGGATTTTATTTTATTTTAAAATACACTAAGACAGTCAGAACTTCAAGAGGGGAAATTAAACAGCCCTCTTTGATTTTGGATTTAGCTGCCTAAAGCTGCTGGAGTTAATTTTTTTCTTTTTACGTTTTTATTTAAATTCCAGTTAGTTAACATACTGTTTCATCTGAGTTTCAGGTTGTACAATACGGTGAGATCAGAAAGTGAAACAGTGTCCACCATCTCCCTACAACACCCGGTGCTCATCACAAGAGCACTCCTTAATCCCCATCATCTAGTTCGACTTCCCCGCCTCCTCCCCTCTGGAAACCATCAGTCTCTGTAGTTAAGAGTCTTTTTCTTGGTTTGCCTCCTTCTTTTTTATTTTTTTTTCCCCTTACCCATGATCGTTTGTTTTGTTTCTTAAATTCCACACATGAGTGAAAACATATGGTATTTGTCTTTCTCTGACTGGCTTAGTTCACTTAGCATAATATTCTCTAGTCCCATCTATGTCATTGCAGCTGGCAAGGTTTCACTCTTTTTAATGGCTGAGTAATATTCCACTGTATACCACATCTTCTTTATCCATTCATCAGTTAATAGACACTTGAGCTGTTTCCAAAGACAGTATCTCTCTTCTTTCTGAAAATTATATCCTGTTTTCTCTGGCAACTAAATTTAGTGGGTTCTTGGTGACAGAAGAGGCTAAATTTGAACTCAACTTTGGTAAGGGAGCTGATGTCTCTGGTTTTCATTATGCACAGCAAAATAAAAATTTGATCTGGCTTACAGGATGTCTAGAAATGTCTCTGTTTCACTTTTTGATCTCACCTTCTCAACGGTTATTAATTGCATTTTGCTTTGTTATTTTTTCCTGGCAGCTCTCATCCTTAATCACTCAATGATTATTTTTTTGTTATCACTATGAATTACACTGCACTTCTCAATGAAAAAGGTACATCCCCTCTTCTCTCTCTTTTCCCCTTTCTCTTTTCCAGAAGCCAAATGATTGTTGTAAAAAATACAATTTAACTGGTGCTCCTTTCAAGACTTTTACATTATGTGTTCAAGTCAGTCTTTTCCTACTCTTGATATAAAGTCATTTATAGTTATTTGGAATGGTTAAGGTCATTTCAAAGATAGTCACAACCAAGGCACCTAATAAGGTTATAGACTTCTCTCCAACAAGTGGGTTCTAGCACAAAGTTGGCATTTAATGAACAGTACTTCGTTGATGAGTTCAAGAGATAACTTTCTTAAAGCTACATAACCCCTCAGGAGTAAAAACTAAATGAAAACTTATCTTTGTGTCACATTATTTAGTCTGTAGCATTCTAGTTTGGTGGTACCGCCCCCCCCCAACACCGAACCACCACCAAAAATGACTTTTGATTTTTGTGCTGTGGCAAGGTTGAAAGAGGGTCTACTTTTCTCACTCTTAACAAAACCATTTAGGGATCAAGGGACATAAATTTGAAATAGGAATATGAGCATATATCTGATAAAAGGTCCATTTATGCACAGAAATTGCTTTCTCTCTGCCTCAAACGTACCTGCAAGTTGGGGCAACGGATATGCCTTCTAACTCAGAAAATGACCTGTTTTTTAGAAGTGATTGTATTGTGCTCATGCAAGACATCATTAAAATTGGTTGTAAAAATATTAAAATAAAATATAAAGGGAAACATATTAGTAGGAGGGAGGCAAATATAGACAATGTATTTATCAAGTAAAGAGAAGTGTATCAGCATATAAACCCAGTCATCTCTTTTCACACAATCCTGGGTAAGATGGGGAGAAGAGAGCTGCTTTGAAAAAGAATGGGCTGGATCTAGCTGGGAAGTGAGCTGTGTTACTTTTTTTTTTTTTTTTTTTTTGATACAGACCCATGGGCTCATAAGCTTATAATTTTCATACTACAAGGCTGAATAATATTAACTACTACCTGTGCTCAGAAAGAAAAAGTCTGGGAGCTGTTTGACTTTGGACAATTCCCTTGTAGAGTACCTTCCCGAGTGTATGATGTGGATAAGCAGTGAAATGTATCCTTGACTATAATTGTGATTTTATCTAATGTGGAGCTCATGTATTTTGTTATGTAAGTGTGTCACTTCTCCGTATTTAAAAAAAAAAAAAAAAGCAAAATTATCCCGCACATCCTTTTCATTTTATTCTCCCTTGAATCCTATAATAGTCTTCATGACCATGCTCTTTAGGAACCTCAGAGTGGAAAAGAAATGAAGTTCTACAGAAGGAAAATTTTTGCCATGGGTGATCTTTATTGCTAAGAGATCTTTGATCACATTACACACAATGTTTTCTTTTTTTTAAGTTCTTAATCATTTGACGTTAATTGTCCAAAATAGTTTAATGAGCATGTCAGGAATATTATATTTGGAGATTCTTTCTTGTGTCTTTATGGGGGGTTTTGGATTGTGACTGTTTATGCCCAGGGACCTGGAGGCTCTCCTGGAAACACGAGTAATCTGATCATTTGGACTAAATGTTTCCATAGTAGCAGATACGCTCGCTCCTTTAGTGTCAGTTTTCCTTTGCTCTCATGTCTCATCTGAAATTCATATATCTTTTGTGCTCAATGATCTCCTGTGCAAAACAGTTAATCCAGTTGCTCCCAACGTGGGAAATCCTCAGCACAATCCTCCACCGAGCCTCACAATTGGGACATGGAGGGCGTGCAATAGTGGTAGTTAAATGGGACTCACTCATTCATCTAAAATTTCTCTTGTGTGTCAGGAACTGTGTTCAAGATAAAGGTATGAGTTAGCCTTGGTTTGTACACTTCTGGGACCACCCACTGAAAGGCAGATATTTTAACAAATTACTGCTACATTTAACTTTGCCTTAGGACAGAATTCATTTGAAATCCTAGAGGAAGTAACAGTTAAACTGAGCCTTGAGCAGAGTAGGACTTGAGTGGCATAGAGGTGAAGGGTGTCCCAGCAAGAGGCAGGAGCTAGTGTAACATTCTGGAGACACTGAAAAGAGTGACTTTCCTTGTGCAACAGCCATTGGCTCGGTGCGCCATGTGTGATTAGTCCGTGTGAGCGAGTGCCAGCAGATGAGGCTGTAAGGAGTGGCAAGGAGCCAGATAATAGCAGACCTTGTAACAGGATAGAATCTGAGTTCATTTTTTCATTCATTCCACAGTTCTTGAGTATCTGTAATGTGTTCCAGGACTTACAGGAGATACAGTGTCTGTCACATGAGACTGACAAAGTCTATGTTCTCATGGAACTTAAATTCCAGGAGGGAAAACTGGAAATAAATAAATACATATATAAAGAAGATAATTGCTGATTATGCTTTAAAAAAATACCAGGCAGAAAAAAATTGAATGTGACAGGAAATAGCAGGAATGGAATAAAGTTACTCAGAGGTGCTTGTAGAAAGGGGAGTCAGAGAAGATGTTCTGAGATGATGCTTAACCGAGATCGGAAGGGTGACAAGAAGATGTTCTGTGGAGAGGTGACAGAACAGAGCTCCAGATATATGGACCAGTGCGTGCTCACCTGTGAGAGAAGCCTGGAGTCCAAGAGTGCTGAGGGAGAGTGGCCCAGGGTTCAGGCAGCCATCTGGCCCAGTGCCACATAACCTCCTAAGGGCTTGTGCTCTAGCTTGCTTATTTTCCAAGCAGTGGAAAGCCACTGAAGCAGATGGTAGAAGTGAGACAATTTATATTTGTCGAAGGCCACTCTGATTGCTGTATGCAAAATGGAAGAATGGGATAGGAGTGGAAACTGAGAGGCCAGTGAGGAAAGAATATTGCGATACCCCCAAGGTAAGAGGCAGTGGTGGTCTGTGCTGGTATAGAAGTGAACAGTGTCAGACTATGTTTTGGAAGTAGAACCAATAGGGATTTGAACAAGTGTATGTTTCTAACCTGTAGAATCAGGACATTAGCCATAAACGGCTCTGGATGTAACTGCCTTTTTGTCCAAAGGGGAAATGGTTCTTTATCATGTAGGCAATAATAGGGGAAGCGAATGATGTGAAACAAGGACGTGTCTTTGCTTTGTCTTTGCTTTAGTTTTGTCTGGTTGTCATAGCTGATGGTCTCTCTCCAGCATGACTGCCTTTTAGTTTTAGGGATAAGAAAAGAAATTATGACTTTACCATGAAAAGGAATAGATTGAATTCATTCCAGTCCCTAGCTGATCTTTGTCTTCTCAGCTCCCTCTACTCCAAGACAGAACAATTCCAGCAATCCATGATGTTTCTGATGAAAGGGTAGGGAGGGAACCCCCTGAAGTGATGGGACGAGAACCACTCAAGGTCAGTGGGGTAAGGCAGAAAGGCTCCTGAATATCCCTGCAGTGAAAGACCAGTTTTTATCAATAACATAATTCTGGGCTTGTCCAAATGCCAAAAGCAAATGATTTCGTTTGCACCTTGGCACCAATAAAGAATTTAATGGTTTCGAACAATAACAAAGAATTTTATAATAACACTTCTTGGCTGAAGAAGAAAGCTTTTCAGTCCCACCCTGAGCCTGGTGAGAACAGATTGTCTGGTTGGCCATCTCGTCAAGGTCAGAGTGGTGCTCTCGGCAAAGGGGACTCTGGGCTGTTATTATTAGAAACTTTGGCTCTTAACAGCTATCTGAATCGTGATTTTCAACACATACAACACATACAACCACCATTTATAGCTCGCTATGGTATGTGAACCATTGTGGGAGGTGTTCATTCAAGAAAATTTTAGCAGCAGCCCTGTCTCAGGCAGTGTGACTGCTCTGTGGGTAGATCATCCAGAGTTCTTCCCAGGAGATTATATTCCAGTTGGTGAGATGAGGTAAGTATATAGATATGTAAGGTGAAGCCAATGAAATAATTACCAGGAAGAGCCAAAAGTGTACAGAGGTAAAGGGGGTTGCATTCCACTCAGACAGTGAGAGAGGAACCCAGGGAGGAACATTATAAAATGCCAGGATCACAATGTTAGGAGGACCATTAGAAGGGCATGGGCTAGTATGGGCTCTTACTCTGTACTCTCTACTGCTTTTCTCTGAATCCCAGTGGAGTGACCATGGGCATGTTTCTGGACCTCACCTATAAAATGAGGATTATTGTATCTCCTTCCTGGGGTTTTTGTGAGAATGATGTATGGCCCATGGTTAGCACAGTTCCTGGCACCTAGCTAGCTCTCACTGTTGTCATTGTTGTGGCCCAACCTATATCTGATAGAGTCTTAACATGCTGTCTTACCTTTCTCCTTGAACACTTGCAGTGATAGGGGCTCTTCTTCTCTGAGACCATCCCATTCCATCAATGAATCATTTTAAATGGCAAAAGTTCTTAAGTGGCACATGGATAAATTATCAAGAGGTAACAATGGGGAAAGGAGAGTTTTTCGGGTAGGAAGACCTGAATGACAAAGACTAGTATTAGAAGCAATTGTGGGTCATGTTCCAGCAATGGTATGTGATTCTTATTTGGCTGCAGTATTGAGTTTCTGGGTACAGAGAAGAGGTATGAAGGGCAGGTTGGAGAAGCCTTGAGTTCCAGGGTCACCAGATGAATAGGACCAGCCTTTTCATATTAGAAGTCAGGGCAAGTCCAAGATCAGATGAGATGACAAGTGGGGAGGTAATGGGATATTTGCTGGAGACTACCCTAGAAAACAGACAGGGAGAGACACCAAATGAACATAATATACATCAGTGGGGAGGTGTACCCTCTGTACACCGCTACCTTGGGCTCTGAGGGAAATTCCCCACTCATCCTGATCAGACCCATTTTGAATGTCAAGGGGTAAAGTTTTTCCTCCTTACCCTTCCAAGTTCCCCACCCTCAGTTTGGATTGCTGTAGGTCTCCGAAACCATAGGATGTTGGATTATTTATAGAGCATGAGCCAGTCCAAGTTGAGCTGGTAATGGGATTGAAGTTTAGGGGCCCTGGCCTGTGAAGGTCCTCACTTGATATTGAGGCAAGCTTCCAGCCAGCCACATGGAATTCTAGATTGGGACCCACTTTAAGGTCTTTTTTCTATTCCCTCGGTACCCTAGAGTTAGATCCTCCTGTGTCGTCCTGTCCCTTTCCAAGTGTGAGCTTTTCTTAGTCTCTGGGGCCTAACGCCACTTTTGCTCTGTAAACATGATGTTTGTGCTCTTTATTTATCTAGCATTTTATTCTTTGAGTCTAGCACTTTCTTTGAGTCCATGTACCTACTTCAGTTTGAACAAAGGAAAAGGGAGGGAAACACAAAAAACAACACAGAAGCCTGTGACCAGAATGTCTGTGAGAAAGGAAGATAAATAGAAAACCTGAGGAACAGATGAGGCCTTCCAGGTATATCCTTGTAAACCCTAATCTTTCTGGGACTCTCTTCTCCCTGAAGCTGGTGGCCTAGGATATGGTTTGGAGGAATGCAGACAGAGCAGGGTAAGAAACAGGGACCCTGGAATTTACTTCTGATGGTTGATGACTCACTGATACCCAGAAAGAAGTCAATAATCTCTTTTATTTCTCACCTTCAAATTAAAAATAGAACTACCTTATGACCAAGCAATTGCACTACTGGGTATTTATCCCAAAGATACAGATGTAGTGAAAAGAAGGCCATATGCACCCCAGTGTTCACAGCAATATCCACAGTAGCCAAAATGTGGAAAGAGCAGAGATGCCATTCAACAGATGAATGGATAAAGATGTGGTCCATATGCATGATGGAATATTACTCAGCCATCAGAAAGGATGAATACCCAACTTTTGCATCAACATGGACAGGACTAAAGGAGATAATGCTAAGTGAAATAAGTAAAGCAGAGAAAGTCAATTATATGGTTTCACTTATTTGTGGAACATAAGGAATAGCATGGAGGGCATTAGGAGAAGGAAGGGAAAAATAAAGGGGGGAGAAATTGGAGTGGGAGATGAAACACAAGAGACTATGGACTCTGGGAAACAAACAGGCTTTTAGAAGGGAGGGGGCGTGGGAGGATGGGTGAGTCTGGTGGTGGGTACTAAGGAGGGCACAGATTGCATGGAGCACTAGGTGTTATATGCAAACAATGAATCATGGAACCCTACATCAAAAACCAATGATGTACTGTATGGTGACTAACATCACATAAAAAAAATAAATGAAGTAGTTGCACCAGAGCAGGCCCACTTGGATGGCCCTTTGCAGAGTGAACAGGCTGTGGTTTAGCTTTTCTCAACCCACGAGACATTGGATTTCTCTGATTCTTCAACATGGATAGGTGGCTGGTTATCTAGAAGAAAATCTGCATTGAAATCACCGAGAACTGGATTCTGTTCCTTCAGCGGGAGCTCTGCTTGCCTATGCTTGGCGTCTTGTAAACAAATAGCCTTTCTCTGGAGCATAGCTCATCTGTGATATTGCAGTTTCCTAACCAGAAGAGGAGGAACATGCATCTCAAATAATTTCTTGAGGTTTTATCCACTCTTAGTTCAGTGCTGTTATATTTAGCCACATTTTAAGCTCTCCAATTTCCTTTGAAATGCACATGGGAGGGAAATGAGGAAAGCAATTGGAAAACAATAGAAAAGGCATTTAGAATAACAAGAGAAAGGCTTGGTGAAACCTACAAATGTTTGGGAAATACTTCAAGACTTTCTACAAAGCCTTAAACACACCACCTGTTTCTCTCATTTGGGGCTTAAATGGATGTATGCGCTGCTTTCAAAGCTATCAAGAGCTATAGAAGTTTTTGCCTTCCAGCGAATAAAGGTAGGAAATGCACGTCACCGCCTCTCAACTATGAGTCCTCCCCGCTTCAGACCTTTTTGAAGATAAGGCTTTATCTTGGCTTTCTACTTCCTGCTTCATTAATTGCCCAGCTAAGCTAATGAAGCCCATTTGGTGTTGTGAACATTCAAAGCCTCATCTGCATGAAAGCCAGTGCCCCTTAATTATGTAAAACAGATATTAAAAAATAATTCCTTGCCTCTCACTGGGATCAAGACTCCAGGGCTGAATGCTGAAATTTAAGCCCGTTCAGCGCCGTCCTTTCATGCTTATTACCATCCTTTGCTGAACTTGAAACACTATGGCACTTCCTACCAAGGTGTCATCTATCTGTTTTATTCTCCCTCCCCTGCGAATGATGGTGCGGCCCCAGCGGCACCTAGCTACCACCCCGTTTGCTCAGGGACATGAATCCTCCAACTAAAGGATCACGATTTGGGAAATCTGATACACTTTTGGCATCCCTCTTCTTTTCACAGGTGTCTTATTACATTTTGACAGGTGTCTGACATGAGAGGCTGTCAGAACTGGGATTTAACCTTGGCATGCCACCTTCAATTAGGGTGTTTCTGGATAGGAAACAATGAAATGGATCCGAGTGTTTGATGCCTCAGTCTTGTATTTAATTTCATTTCTGTACCAGATGTACTATTGCCTGCGTGTGCTTTATTTTGTTTTGTTTTTTTTTCCTTTCTTCTCAGGTAATACAAAAATAGGTGCTGGTTGAGCTCTGTCACTAGAACTGAATTTGATGAGCTTTTCTTGGTGAGAAAGTCAGATGGAGTAGGGCTGTCATCCTAAAATATATGCAGTGGAAGGCAGCACTGCTATTGTATTGATACCTTCACACTTAATGGGGTTTTAATTTATCATAAGTGTCTAGACTGCTAATAACAATGAAACTCCTTAGAAATCATTCTCCAAATATAGGACATATCACAAAACAAATGATTGAGAACTCGAGGGAAAGAGAACTCGAGGGAACTCCCACCTGTCAGTGGGAGGATGGCCTTTGGAACTGTGCACTGGATAAATTCAGATGTTTCGGGACAGTGTATCCTGTTTTTCCTCCCTTGATGGTATTTATTTTTGTTTTTCTGGGTTTTGGGTTTGTTTGGTTGGTTTTTTGCTTTGTTTTGTTTTGTTTGCTGAGAGTACACATATTTAGCTGTGCCTAGCAAGAGAGGTATGATTCTCACACTTCATAATACACGGTGTATAAAATGGGAGGACCTCATTTGTCCTCATGATAGTTTGGAGCTGGACAGATGAAAAAAGGAAAAAAAAATAAACCTGAAACTTTGATGTCTTTAGTAGGCAGGATACAGAATCTCTCCCTGTATCCAAGGATGTCCTAATCCCTAGAAGTTGAATAGGTATCATTACATGTCAATGGGGAATTAAAGCTGCGGATGAAATTGAGGTGGCTAACTAGCTGACCTTAACATTGGGAGGTTATCCTGGATTATCCCAGAGGGGCTGGTGTAATCACAGGAGTCCTAACAGTGGAAGAGGGAGATGGAAGAAGAGATTAGGGTGATGCCCTGGGAAATGGACTTGAAGGTGGATGGAGTAGGGCATGAGCTAACCTTTAGAAGCTGGAAAAGAAGCCTCCAGATAGGACCTCAGCTTTGCCTACACCTTGACTATAACCCAGAGAGACCCAGATCAGACTTCCAACCTGCAGAAGAAAAAGATGATACATTTGTGTTGTTTAAAGCCAGCAAATGGTAGTAATACAGCAGGCAGAGAACTAATACAGCACCTTGTAAGTGAGGCGGTGGTTTCCTTTTCTTCTCCCAGTTCATGATGTCTGGGCATAAAGCACCGCTCTTCTTCCATTTGCAATTTCCTCCCTCTTTGATAACAGATGTCTTTGGCTCAAGGTGGTTCTAGCATTAAATATGTTCAGTTTGAATGGATGTACAATCTGTTTTCTTCTCCCCAACCCCTGATATTATATGAAAATTTACTTGTAGGCAGGTATTAAGACCATTACTGCTGATTTTTTTAAAAAATTTGCTTATAGGGGATTTTGTTCACAGTAAATGCTGTTGTTTTTGTTTTTGTTCTTATTTTTATTTTGCTGTTGTGGGAAGTTCAGACATCTCAGCCCATCTTGGTAGACTTGGGATGAGTCTGCCCTTGTTTCTCTCTGCCTTCTTTTCCTTCTGCTCCTTAACCCTCTCCTGATGATTTCTTGTAGGCTTTGTTCTTACTCTATTAATTCTTTGAGATATATGTTTGGTATAAAAAAGGCAACCCTGGATTGAATCACTTGAGAAATGCTACCATGTTTTACATGGTTCATAGTTTAAAGTTGGCCCTTAACCTAAAAAATGTATAGTTAAAAAAAAAAAAAGAAGAAAAAAAGAAAAGACCCTGAAAATATACAACATCCCTAAGTATTAGAAAGACCTAACGTTACTTTCTGTATCTACTACGCCCACTCTGTCCTCTCTTTTTGGCACACATCAGTGTTTCTTGAGCTGAGAATCAGATGAAAAAGTTGGCTGTGTTCTGAGCTCATGTCATATGAAGAGGAAAGATCCTGATGTAATGAATTCTCACGTGGTACCAAGGAGCTAGAATTTAATTAGTATAAAACAACTGCAGTAATGAAATAGCTATACTGTATAATCCTTCCTTCCTCCTGATTCATTTACAGTTCCGTATTGAGTGTTTGCCATATTCTAGGCACAGCTTCTGAGAACGGTGACCATTAGTTGGTTGCAGATGATCTAGAGGAAACTGTTGCTATACTGTTCCTTAAAAGACCTTTGTCTTTCTTCTATGAGTCAAGAGTGATGGGGTGTGTGGGTCCCAATTACCAAAGGGCAGTCACCTAACCCTGATTAGCAGATTGGAGGCACCATGGTATACCCCCAAGCCAACTTAATTCTCTTCTCTACAGGGAAGCCCAAATGCCATGGGGTCTTCAACCACCCCCTACCCCTCATCACCCCAGACTGCCACTTGTGTTCTCTAACCAGCAGGCTCTAGGACCTGGTCAGGGGTATTTTAGGTGACATCTTGGCTACAACTGCAGAAAGTTTTTTGTTTTTGTTTTTGTTTTTACTTTCTTGTCAATAAACTGAAGACCCTTCCTTCCCATTAATCTATCCTCAAAGCATTTTATTTACAGCAGATCAGCCTTCCCTGACAGGCTTGAACAGAGTTCAGGAAAAGCTTGTGGGAGTGCAAATTCTCAACTGCCTGATTATTGTGCTGCTTAAGCTCTGTGAGACTCAGCTCTGCCTCAGCTAAGCTGTGTGCATCTGCAAAGCTATCTTTACTAAATAGCTGCTGTGAAGCAGTGCCTTTTCCAAGGGGAGGACTCTCTGTCACTGCGCCAGTAAGTTGGGGCCAAGAGGTTAATGGTCCTTTGTTGGCCAGTCTGAACATTATGGCTAATCTGTTATGGATGGGTATGAGGAGATAGATTTCAAAATAGCATTCATGGTTTCACTCCTGCTCCATCTTGCTTTGCTCACCAATTTCCTTCACTCCTACCAAGAGGACTTTACCTTCACCCCAAACTCAGAGAGCAGATCTTCTCATAGCAGGGCTTCTCAGAAGCAATAATGCTCATCTCCCAAAGCCTCTGTGGTCTGATTGGTAGCAGGTATATGCTGAGCCCAGCATCAGAGGAGCCCATCAAAGACTCCTTACATCATGTCAGCTCTCAACTACCCAAGACCTCAGCATGTCACTTTCTTGGTAGACACAGAGAGAGGGTTGTCATCTTCACTTCATTGGTCATTCTAAGAGGCTCCCTTCCTTTCAATTACTCATGGGTGTCAGAAGAAGAAAGAGAACACTGAAGAGGTATTATATGCTGTGGCACTTCAAAGGTGATTACTTGTTCTTCCCATCAATCATGTAAAGAAAATTCTCCTAGCTCACTTGATAATCCTATTTTTCCTTTGAGGAGGGAGACTGACTTACTGCCAAAGGAGCCACCGAATTAGCAATGTCATTACCAACTTTTGAACTCATTAGGGCTTATTTAGCATTCCCAGACTGTAGAAGTTTTGAAAAACAATTTCTCCAGGGGCAGATATGAAGTGGGGCAGTGAGAGCTTTTCAGGAAACAAACTGAGGATTTGTTTTTCAGATTTTCAGGTTAGGAAACCATGTGGTCTTGGTTGGGCACTTAGTAAAGTGTTAAATTTGCTTCTAGCATTAAATGATGTGAGGTCACAGAGACCATTGTTGTGAGTGCGTGCGTGTGTGTGTCTGTGTGTGTGTGTGTGTCTGTGTGTGTGTAGTCATGTTCAGATTCCCTTTTTGATAGATACAATCAAGAAAGAATATTCATTTTATATATGTAAAATATTTAGAGCAGTACCTTGTATGTAGCAAGTGCTATATATCAGTGCTGGCTGCTGTTGGTACCGCTGTTGTTATCCCATCTATTATAATTCATATATTTTTGTTATTATCCTATCTTCTATAGATGGGTAAGCCTTTCAGCCCTCCTATAATATAATGAGACTGATTTTTTGTTGTTGTTGAGACCTGATTTTATTATTTGGATTTGTGACCCAGAGGGCCATCTGGCTGCTCTCTGGCTTCCGTCCTTCCATCCATCCTTTCAACCATCTATCCAGCCTGCCTTCTGCTCATTTATTCATTCAACGTTTATTGAGCTTCATCTGTTTTGTGCCACGCAGTACCCATACAACCATGGACCAGAGTCATATTTCCCTCCTACTTAGAGCTCATGGTCTGTTGGGGAAACCATCAAAAACAACAACAGAAAGGGAACTAAGCAGGGCAATAAAATTAGGATAAACTGTACTAAGTGCAGTAAAGAAAGTAAACGTTTCATAAAGCCAACAAAGATTAATTATTTGTGTTTGTTAAGGTAACTGTTACTACCTCTTTGTCAGATGCATGCTTGAGGGGCACCTGGGTTGCTCAGTTGATTGAGTGTCTGACTGTTGGTTTCAGCTGAGGTTATGATCTCATGGGTCATGGTATCAGGCCCCACGTTGACTCTGTGCTCAGCAGGGAGTCTGCTTTGGATTCTCTCCCTCTGCTCCTCACCCAGCTCTCTCTCTCTCCCCCTACCTTTCTCAAGTAAATAAAATATTAAAAAAAAAAAAATGCATTCTTGAGCTAATCCCCCAATATTCAAAATTACCTTGTGGAACCATTTGGAATTATGTAGCCAGCTGTCATCCTTCCCCCACCAAACAGTGGACTCCATGTCATAGATGACCATTCATAATGGCCTTGCCATCACACTTGAAGCTGTTCTTGTAAGTCCCTAAGTTCTTTTTAACCTCAAAGCCCATATTTGGGCAAACTAAACTGGCCTAAAAACATACTCTCTTGAAAATATCGTCTTCTGTACTCCTTCCAGATCAAGTCTAAATATTTATTTACTCATTCGGCAAATATTTGCTGAGTACCTACTTTGTGCCAGGCACTTTTCCACGTGTTAGCATATAACAGTGAAGGGTATGCCTAGTACTAATTATGAGCCAAGTTCATTATCCAATTAAATATGTTTGTTGACATTTATAAATTTTCTTTCTTTCTTTTTTTTTTTTTTTTTTAAAGATTTTGTTTATTTGACAGACAAAGATCACAGGTAGGCAGAGAGGCAGGCAGAGAGAGAGAGAGAGGAGGAAGCAGGCTCCCCGTGGAGCAGAGAGCCTGATGCAGGGCTTGATCCCAGAACCCTGGGATCATGACCTGAGCCGAAGGCAGAGGCTTTAACCCACTGAGCCACCCAGGTGCCCCTGTTTGTTGACATTTATAGTGAATGTTAAGCTTTAATTCTTATGTAACTGAATGATGCATTGTCTTTAAACAAGGTAAACAGAAGGAAATGGAGGAGCATCACATCTATAAAGTAGGGCAGAGCCTAGTAATTCCTATAGGAGATGCCCATGCACAATGTTCATTTATATAAAGGAAGGAAAGGTCTCTGATTGCAGAAACCAGGGAAGTGTTTCTGAAGAAGTCAAGATTGAGATGATTTGTGAATTATAGTTAGGGTCTCCATGACATGATAATGTGGGGCTGCGCTTGAGGCGGAGGGAGCATCATTTTATTCATAAAGTTATAGGCTTGGAGTAAGGAAGTAAGCAGTATGGCTGAATAGCTAATCAGTGAGGGCAAGGGACCTGAAGGAAGGTCCTCTGATTAGCATTCAAATGCTCTTTCTGCTCTACCATGTGATCATTCTAGGCTCTTATCTCTCTACCTATAAACTTAATATTTAGAGCCACTATTAACTGACAACTTCCTATATATGAGGTGCTTTCCAAATAGTTTTGCACTTACCCTCCCACCAGCTCTGTAGATCAGGTAGTACTTCCTGTATACAAATGAGGCAACTGTACATCAGAGAGTGTGAGCAATTCCTCTAAGGTCACACAGTCAGTGACTGGCAGAGTTGGTATGCGAACCACATTGCCTGAAGGGCACAGAGGAGGTCATTTAAAGGACTTTTATGTAGTGCCTCCTGCCCTGCTCTCCTGTTGCTATGCTTCTGGCTTTTAAAGAGTGTATCAGTTTCTGTAATGACTCTATTTGGCATCCAACTTCCATCAGACCAATGGAAAGTTTCTGGAAAAATATTCTGGCGAGAAAAAAATAAATAACCTCAGGATTTGCTTTGGCTTTGAAAGCACTGCAAGTAAAAACCCTTATGGTCCAGAAAGAGTATCGGTGCCTGGCTGGCTCAGTTGGAAAATAATGCGACTCTTGATCTCAG
>RCUC01128750.1:0-35751 GCA_003697995.1 Taxidea taxus jeffersonii | reverse complement strand
GATCCTCTGGCTGCCAGTTCTGTGCCACATTGGATAACACTTTCTTCTTTTCCTTTCTTTTTCTTTCCATTCATTTATTTACTTGATGGTATCTTAAGAGCCCCTGCTCTTTTTTTTTTTTAAAGATTTTATTTATTTATTTGACAGACAGACAGAGATCACAAGCAGGCAGAGAGGCAGGCAGAGAGAGAGGAGGAAGCAAGCTTCCAGCTGAGCAGAGAGACCGATGCGGGGCTCGATCCCAGGACCTGGGATCATGACCTGAGCCGAAGGCAGAGGCTTTAACCCACTGAGCCACCCAGGCGCCCCACAATTTTATTTTTAAATTAATTTTGGAACTAGATGCAAATGGTTAAAAAAAAAACAACTTGTAAAAACAGGGAAAAGGGAAATTTCCATCCCACCCTGGCCTTGAGCCCCATACTTCCCTCCCTAGAGACAATCACTGTTGATGAGTTTTTTTCATCTTCTTGCAAAGAGATTCTCAAATGTACAAACATATGTATATGTATAGCCACCCCCTAATTTTACATAACTCCTTGATGTTTTAAGTACCAGCTTTAGTGACATATGATTCACATACTGTAAAATTCACCCCTTTAAAGTATACAATTCAGCAACTTTTCGTATATTCAGAAAGTTGTACAGTCATCACCACTGTCTAGCTATGGAATATCTTGACTGCCCTCAAAACAAACCTCATATCCTTTAGCGGTCACACCCTGTTTCCCCCCCAATCTACTGCCTGTCTCTATGGATTTGCCTGTTCTGGACATTTCACATAAATGGAGTCATACAGTATGTGATCTTTCGTTACTGGCTTCTTTTACTTAGCATAACATTTTCAGAGTTCTTCCATGTTGTAGCATGGATCAGTACTTTATTCTTTTATGGCTGAATAATATTGCTATTTTGTCCATTCATGAGTTAATGGATATCCAGATTGTTCCTCTTTTTTGGCTATTTATGAATAATACCACCATGAACACTTGTGCACAAGTTTGTGTGTGGACATCTGCTTACAGTTCTCCTGGGTCTGTACCAAGGAGCAGAATTGCAAGTGGTGGGGCTCAAAACAAGTCTCCCTAAAGTCTCCACTTTAGCATGTGGGTTATTTTGAGCAGAAAGCGATCATGATCAAATGGGCTCGAGAAAAGCATTTGTCCCCGCTTTAACTACCTAGAAGGAAGTAAGTTGGCAGTCTTTCCCAGAATGAGAGTTTTTATCAAAGACAGTTTTTTTCTGAGTGACCCATCCACATGGAAGACAAACATCCAGTTATCAAACATCTGCCCTTAGTGTCCTGTGAATGCCCTTACTCTCCTATCTCATTCCTTAGCTCAGAATGGCATATATACCTCATCTTACCTTCCTGTCTTGGAACATGACCCCCACATATGGTGTTCCTGTTCATTCGAAATTAATTTTATCCCATTAATGTGTCTTGTGTCCATTTTCTTCCTAGACCAGTCAGAAGAAACTTTGAGGGTAGAGGTAAATTTCTCTTCCCCAAACTAGGTCATATTGATGCTGGAACAGAAGGCTGGCTGAGGACAAAGCAAAAGCTGACACCTGCTGCCCTCCGCTGCCCTACCTCCCCCGCTGCTGTGTGGGACATATGTGACATTCTTTAGGAATCTCCCAACTACCTTAATGTTAATACCTTGCTAAAAAGGGCAAAAGGACCTTGGCAAAGGCCTCTGGTGTCTGTAGGTCTTCTTTAGCATATGAAAGTTCTTTTGAAACCTCCCTTTTCCTTACCTCTCCCAACTCCATGATACATAACTGCCACCCTTCACAACCCCCCGGGGCAGCAGCTCTTTCTGCCCACGGGTCCCATCCCCGTGCTTTAATAAACCACCATTTTGCACCAAAGATGTCTCAAGAATTCTTTCTTGGTCATCAGCTCTGGACTCCACCCCACTGAACCTCACCTATATTCTCAAACTTCATCAATATGGTAACTCTGTTTTACATTTTGGGGGCTATCAAACTGTTTTCCAAAGTGGCTGTACCATTTTACATTCCCACTAACAATGTATGAGGGTTCCAGTTTATCTACGTCTTCTGTTGAACTTATTACTTGACTTTTTGATCCTAGTCAACTTAATGGGTATGAAGTGGTATCTCGCTATGCTTTTGATTTGCATTTCCTTGATGGCTGGTGAGGTTGAGCATCTTTTCATCTGCTTATTGGCCATTTATATATCTTTGAGAACATTTATTCAAGTCCTTTACTCATTTTTTTATTTGGGATATTAGTATTTTTATTACAGAGTAGGTTAAACTTTACTTAGGATACTTTATGAGTGAAGTCACATATGTTATAACATCAGGAAACAAGTGATGTCTGGTTATTACTGTACCAGCTGCTACTGCTAATGAGATGACAGCCAGATCATGCCTGTCATGTGTTCCCCCTTGCGAACACCGAGCAAGCTGTGGGATGAAACTTCAGCCTTATGCAGCTGCCCCTTTCCCACCAACCTTTCAATTAATCTTAGTATCCATTGATGGCTTTTGCCCGAGTCAGTTATTAAATTAAGTGCTGCCAAGTGGTGTTTTAGTTTGTTTTGTTGTTGGCTTTTTTGTTTCTATCACGCTTTCTACATTTATTAGTTGCTATACTTCTATAAAGGGAAGCTCTTGCCCTCATGGGCTGGGGCTTTTGGGTGATACTGACATATGGCTCATTCTGGAAAGGCAGATGGAGACTTAATTCTTTCTCTAGCATTTCGAATGTTCAAATGAAGGGATTGGTGGTCAATTTAAGTAGTGGTGTCATCCAAAATAGGGAAGTTTCTGGGGCTCCACTTGGTAAGCTTCAGATATCTACCTCCAAAGTGTCAAAGAGGAGCATGCTTCTCCCCAGCGACTGAGAGTTTGGACTAGTTCTTCCCCACCTTTCCCTGACCAGCTTCTGTTCTGGAATCCTGAGGGACATTTCCACCCCTTTTTTGATAGACACACCAGAAGTGAACATTTAAAGACTCCAACCATGTTTAGATATTGGAAGGTACCTCAGATAATTGCGTACAGAAGAGATGGGTGATCGATCCAAAGTCTTTCATTAGTTGTTAACTGGATTAAGTTAAAATACTGGGGTGCCTGAGTGGCTTAGTGGTTAAGCCTCTGCCTTGGGCTCAGGTCATGGTCTCAGGGTCCTGGGATCGAGCCCCGCGTCGGGCTCTCTGCTCAGTGAGGAGCCTGCTTCTCCTTCTCTCTCTCTGCCTGCCTCTCTGCCTACTTGTGATCTCTGTCAAGTAAATTAAAAAAAAAAATCTTAAAAAAGAAAACAAAACACTGACACATCTCTTAACTATTACCCTAGGTTGTCCCTTGTTTTTATATGCTAAGACTATTGTTTTTATTTCTAATTCAAGCCAGAGCCATTTCTCTGGCTCTGTGGGGTTAATGGAAAAAATTTGCAATTTGGACTCAAGAGTTTTATTCTGGCATTTCTAGTGTATGATCTTAGGCAAGACCTGTAAACCGAAACTCATTTTTTCTGAAATGGAGAATGAAGACGATATTAATGCCTACTTTACTAGATTGAATCCAATAACTGGAATAAAGGTGCTTCATAAATTGGAAAGTACCGCGAAATTGGGTCAGACCCCAGGTTCCTTAGTTGTCCTAGGCTTGATGTCAGTCAACTTCTTTCTTTTTCTTTCTTTCTTTCTTTCTTTCTTTCTTTCTTTCTTTCCTTAAGACTTTATTTATTTATTTGACAGAGAGATCACAATTAGAGAGGCAGGCAGAGAAAGGGAGAAGCAGTCTCCCCGCTGAGCAGAGAGCCCAATGTGGAACTCGATCCCAGGACCCTGAGATCATGACCTGAGCCCAAGGCAGAGGCTTTACCCACTGAGCCACCTAGGCACCCCCAATCAACTTCTTTCTTGATGATATTATGAACCTGGCTGTTTCCTGGGCTTCTTTCTCAAGCTTTTTTTTTTCTTAGGCCCTTTTAGTTTCACCCAGGCTTTCCAACAAAACTTTGCAATTTCCATGCCTTTGGCTGAAGAACCTTCTGAACTAGCAGCCAAATATAACAAAGAGCAGGAGTGGATTCAAATCTTGGTTGCATGGCTTGCTGGCTATATGACATTAGGCTAAATTGAGTCTCATTTCCTTGTCTTTTTTATATATGTGAAAAGAAGGTTGCTTGTATTACATTTTTAAAAATGCAGACCCCTTTAGTAAAGGACCTCAGACTCAGCAGACGCTCTGTAAACGTTTGTTGCCTTTCCATTCTTTACCCCAACTAATTTTACCTTAAATTCCTGCTTCCTCCCACCCATGGAGTTTGCTTTTGCAACAGCAGGCGATTTCATTGTCTTCTCAGTTGACTCGTTTGCATCTGTAGAAAGGACCCCATTTGTTTCTTATTTGTGCCTGCCTCAAGTATTCTGAACCACATCTGTTTTGAAGAATCCCCCACTCTTGCAGGCTGCTTTCTGCCCTGGGCACTGCTACTAGACTCACTGAAGCCTAAAAAGAGGGTCTTTTCAACGTCTGCAGTGTGCATTTGAAATGTAAGGAATGTAACGTGCAGTTGGTTGAATGACTGCGGTTTGACTTTCCCCAGTTATCCCTGCCATCTTTAAGGATGATCACGAAACACTCCCAGTCACGAGTTAGTTGCTCTGTCCACCCTCCTCACCATGTCAGCTC
This sequence comes from Taxidea taxus jeffersonii, assembly GCA_003697995.1. Classification (NCBI taxonomy): domain Eukaryota; kingdom Metazoa; phylum Chordata; class Mammalia; order Carnivora; family Mustelidae; genus Taxidea; species Taxidea taxus. Next base: position 31,077 of record RCUC01128750.1, on the reverse strand, counting down.
AGTTCAAAGGATCCTTCGGAAGTGGCCCCGGCTGTTAGCCATGTGGTGCTGGGCAGCTTCACCCCAGGTGTTTTGTGATAGGAGTGACGTGTTCTGCCCTGTGCATCTGGATGCACAGCCTGTTGTCTGGTGTGTTCTTGGAGTGAGAGAATAGATATGTGCCTTCTTTCTTTTATTTATTGAAAGTAAGCTCTACACCCAACGCGGGGCTCGAACGCACAACCCTGAGATCAAGAGTCGCCAGCCCCACGGACTGAGCCAGTCAGGGGCCCCTCGATATGTTCTTAAAGGGCACATTAAGTTGTGCTACAAGCACACTGAACTGAAGTTCAGTTTTGCTAAAGGAGCGTCTTTTTTTCCCAGTGTAAACTGTACGTAGGATCTCAGGGCAATATTTACATTGGTCGGTGGACTGGAAGTAGCTGTTTTCAGTAAAGAAGTGGTGTAGACAATAATATAACATCATTATCATCGTCGTCATTATTATTATTATTCTCCTCTCAGTATTTCAGAAAGGCTTTCTCGGGAATGCGTTCAATCCATAACAGTTCTGTGGTGTAATCCACGCAGAGAGTGTGCGGGACCATTAGGAGTCAGGGCACCTGAGTCCGGGCTCCTACATAATGATTACGAACTGTTGTTAAAATATAAACTGAGGCTTATTAAAAACTTGAAGAGTTTACTCGAACAAAAACCAATTCTAATTGGGCAGCATCCAAAGTAGCAGGTAGAAATGAGCTCTGAGGAACTGTACAACATGGAAGACTTTCGTAGCCAGAAGGGAGCGGAGCAAGGAAGGTACACTGTGTAAAGAAGGGGGTTGGTCATTGCAAGGTCCCTTTCCTTGAGAGGATAGGAAGGGTCTGTCGGGCAGATTTTCTGGCTAGTGCTGGTCAGGCGATTCCTGATCGTTTTCAGATTCCATTTTTGGGAAAGCCAAAACTGAAATTCAGTTAAATCTTGGTTCATAAGAGACTCCCTTGAAGGAGCCACTTTCTTAAGCCAAGTGCTGCAAGTGGTGTTGGCCATGGCACAGACACCTTCTTGCTCAGCAAAAAGATAATCAAGGGCTGTCCTCTTATCAAGAACAAATTTGAGGAGGGAATCTAAGGATTTTGTTGGGTAGGCGTTACTTTAACAACAGATTCAGAGACAGGCATCACACTTCGGAAGCATTGTCTTCCCGTGCATTCAGAGAGAAAACACAAGTAGTGAAAAGGAATAAGGAATAAAGACTTCATATTGGAGATGAAAATCTTTTTTTTTTTTAAATAGACTCCACACCTAGCATGGAGCCCAGTGCAGGGCTTGACCTCATGACCCTGAGATTCAACCCTGAGCTGAAATTAATAGTCAGACGCTTAACTGACTAAGACAAAAAGGCCCCCCAGGAGGTGAAGATCTTGGTCCATGACCTTGGGAGGTCTGTCGACCTCAAGATGCCATCTGTGTCCCTTGTTGATATTAATTTTATATCTGCAGCTGGTGTGCAGTTCCAAGGGTCTGGAGGAACACTTTTTAACTGGGAGACCTGTCCCTAAAGTTTAACTGCTCTCTTGGCATTATGGAGGACCTGGTATTGTCCCTTACAGGGATATTCAAAGACAGTCTTTGTTCGTAGCGATTCCAGATCAGAAGGGGGAGAGAAGACTGGAAATGTTAGTCTGGAAGTGTAGCCAGACATTTGAAGAAACACGAAGAGTTAAGGATTCAGTTCAGTGTACAGGGATGTAACAAACCCTCAGACACAATGAACGAGAGTAGAATGTGACATCCACAAGGTTGTGTTACTAGTTTCTCTGAACCAGTCACCCTTATTTCTATCAAAGGTAATCATGCAAGCTAAATTGTTTGCAAAAATAAGTTGAAAAATTAAATTTGACCAGATTATTTGTGTAAAGCACAGCAAGAAGAGTGATTGACTATACCAGCTCTTTTAAAATTTGCTTTGCTGGAACTTTTTATTGTTGTTGTTGTTTTAAGATTTATTTATTTATCTGAGAGAGAAAGCACGCAGCCATTAGTTTTGGGGGTGGGGAGGCAGAGGGAGAGGGAATCTCAAGCAAAGTCTACACTGAGCACAGAGCTCAAGGCAGGGCTTGATCTCACGACTCTGAAATCATGACCTGAGCCTAAACCAAGAGTCAGACATTTACTTAACTGACTGAGCCACTCAGGTACCTCTGCTGGAACTTTTCATAAGGAATCTTAGGTTGGACTTGTAAAAGCCTTTCCAGACTAAGAAGCCAAGCTAAGGACTCACCGTCAGACGTAGCCTGAAAATACCTGTGGATTTGGGCGAATTTCTCTGTTCATGAGGTCCCCAGGACATCCTGAGTTTCCTGGGGCTGCCAGCAAGTGACTGTCCTTAACCACCTGGTTGGGCTGTCACTTATTTGACAATGAACCCCATGTACGTTAACATACCAAGTAAACCTAAGCAATTTAACATCTCTCTTTTACAAGGGGAGAGATAAGTCCTTTGAGATTTGAAAGGGACCCTCTGAGAAATCTTAAAATTACTTTGGGGTCAAAAAAACTCCATTAGGAATTTGGTTTTTAGAAGATGTCAAAAGGCTTGAACATTTGATTAAGTAGGATCACAGATCATTATGATTTAATACTTCATTATTTATTCAAAGTGACAATAGACAATGTTAAGGGCAAATACAGAAGGCTTACATAGTTGTGAACAAAACTTTACTCTCATACCATTGAGAAGACTGTATTTTCTTAAGTAATCCAAGTCATGAGAAAGATAACATTAAGCACAGTGAGTTCCTTTAGCAAGACATAAAGTAAGGTGGATTACTTAAAAGGTAAAGAAAAACCATTCATAGTCTCTTACCAAGAGCAGACTACATTGACATTGTAGCATGCTTTAAAAACCCTTATTATCTCTAGTAGTCTTAATTATGTATATTAACTAGAATTCTTAATTATTGGAATCCTTAATTCCTATTGAAAACTAAGAAGTAAGCAATTGTAGACTGGCAAATTTATAAATACATTTTATAGTTTCCAGAAGTATATTCTTCCTAATAGTAAATGCTCCTTTTTTTTTTTAAGATTTTATTTATTTATTTGAGAGAGAGAGAGAGCATGAGAGAGAGTGAGCACAAGCAGGGGAGAAGGGCAGAGGGAGAGGGAGAAGCAGGCTCCCCTCTCAGCAGGGAGCCCAACGTGGGGCTGGATACCAAGACCCCAGGATCATGACCTGAGCCGAAGGCAGACGCTTAATGGACTAAGCCATCCAGATGCCCCATAAATTTTCCAGTGTGGCCAGGAACATGTTTACAAATAGACCCAAATATCTTGAGTTCCTCTGTAAAAGAAAACCACAGGTAGATAAAGATAAACCTGGGTTCAGTAATTAATGTTTCAGTATTTCCTTTTATTTGAAAGTGATCTAGATAGTCAATGAATATCCATTATTTAGCTTTTCTCAGTATAACTAAGGTTTCCAGTTATCAAAAAGATTTTAGGAACTTTTTTTTTTTAATTAGAGAGAGAGGGTATGTGCACCCTTGCCAGGAGGGAGTGGGAGGGAGATTAAGGGGGGGGGGTGTGCAGAGAGAGGGAGAGAACCTCATGCAGGCTCCAGGTTCAGTGCAGAGCTCCATGCAGGGCCTAATTTCTCTCTCTCTCTTTTTTTTAAATTTTGACATTTTATTTATTTTTTAAATGTAAATTCAATTGATTAACATACAATGTATTATTAGTTTCAGAAGTAGAGTTTAGTGACTCATCAGTCTTAGAATAACACCCAGTACTCATTATGTACCCTCCTTAATGTCCATCACCCAGTTACCCCATCCTCCTGCCCTCTCCCAGCAACCCTGAGTTTGTTTCCTATGATTAAGAGTCTCTTATGCTTCTTCTCCCTCCCTGGTCTCATCTTGTTTTATTTTTCTCCTCCCTTCCCGTATGATCCTCTGTTTTGTTTCTTAAATTTCATATATGAGTGAGATCATATGATAATTGTCTTTCTCTGACTGACTTATTTCATTTGCATAATACCCTCTAGTTCCATCCACATCATTGCAAATGGCAAGATTTCTTTTTCTGATGGCTGCGTAGTATTCCATTGTATATATATACCACATCTTCTTTATCTGTTTATCTGTCGATGGACATCTGGGTTCTTTCCATAGTTTGACTATTGTGGACATTGCTGCTATAAATATTGGGGTGCAGGCTTCCCTTCAGATCATTGCATTTGTATCTTCGGGGTAAATCCCTAGTAGTGCAATTGCTGGATCACAGGGTAGCTCTTTTTTCAACTTTTTGGAGACCCTCCATACTGTTTCCCAGAGTGGCTGAACCAGCTTCCATTCCACCAACAGTGTAAGAGGGATCCCCTTTCTCTGCATACCTGCCCCCATTTATTGTTTCCTGATTTGTTGATTTTAGCCATTCTGACTGGTGTGAAGTGGCATCTCATTGTGATTTGTATTTCCCTGATGCTGAGTGATGTTGAGCATCTTTTCATATATCTGTTGGCCATTTGAATCTTTTCTTTTCTTTTTTAAGATTTTATTTATTTATTTGAGAAGGAGAGAGAGTGAGAAAGCATGAGAGGGGAGAAGGTCAAAGGGAGAAACAGACTCCCCATGGAGCTGGTAGCCCGATTCGGGACTCGATCCCGGGATTCCGGGATCATGACCTGAGCTGAAGGCAGTCGCCCAAACAACTTAGCCACCCAGGCACCCCCATTTGAATGTTTTCTTTGGAGAAATCTCTGTTCATGTCTTCTGCCCATTTCTTTTTTTTTTTAAGATTTTATTTATTTATTTCACAGACAGAGATCACAAGTAGGCAGAGAGGCAGGCAGAGAGAGAGGGGGAAGCAGGCTCCCCACAAAGCGGAGAGCCTGATGCAGGGATCGATCCCAGGACCCTGAGATCATGACCCGAGCCGAAGACAGAGGCTTAACCCACTGAGCCACCCAGGAGCCCCATTCTGCCCATTTCTTGTTTGGATTATTTGTTCTTTGGGTGTTGAGTTTGATAAATTCTTTATAGATTTGGGATACTAGCCCTTTATCTGATTTGTCATTTGCAAATATCTTCTCCCATTCTGTTGTTTGTATTTTGGTTTTGTCGACTGTTTCCTTTACTGTGCAGAAGTTTTTCATCTTGATGAAGTTCCAGTAGTTCATTCTTGCCTTTGTTTCCCTTGCCTTTGGAGACCTGTCTAGCAAGAAGTTCTTGCAGACGAGATCATAGGGTTGCTGCCTGTGTTCTCCTCTAGGATTTTGATAGATTCCTTTCTCACACTTAGGTCTTGCATCCATTTTGAGTCTATTTTTTTGTATGGTGTAAGAAAATGGTCCAGTTTCATTCTTCTGCATGTGGCTGACCAGTGTTTCCAACACCCATTTGTTGAAGAGAAGGTCTTCTTTCCATTGGATATTGTTTCCTGCTTTGTCAAAAATTAGTTGACCATAGAGTTGGGGGTACATTTCTGGGTTCTCTATTCTGTTCCATTGATCTATGTGTCTGTTTTTGTGCCAGTACCATACTGTCTAACAGAGCTTGAAGCCCACCAGTTCTGGTTTTCTTTTTCAACATTTCTTTGTCTCTTTGGGGGTCTTTTCTGATGCCATACAAATTTTAAGATTGCTTGTTCCAGCTCTGTGAAAACAGTTGATGGTATTTTGATAGGGATTGCGTTAAATATATAGATCGCTCTAGGGAGAATAGATGTTTTGATGATATTTGTTCTTGCAGTCTGTAAGCATGGAATATTTTCCCATTTCTTTATGTCTTCCTCAATTTCTTTCATGGGCATTCTACCGTTTTCTCAGTACAGATACTTTGCCTCACTGGTTAAGTTTATTCCTAAGTACCTTTATAGTTTTGGGTGCAATTGTAAATGGGATCAACTCCTTAATTTCTCTTTTATCTGTCTCATTGTTAGTGCCTAGAAATGCAACTGCTTTCTGTCCTTCCATGATGCTGAATTCCTGTGGTTCTAGCAATTTTGAGGTGGAGTCCTTTGGGTTTTCCACATAGAGTATCATATCATCTGCAGAGTGTGAGAGCTTGACTTCTCCTTTGCTGATTCAGATGCCTTTTATTTCTTTTTGTTGTCTGGTTGCTGAGGCTAAGACTTCTAGTACTATGTTGAACAGCAGTGGTGATAGTGGACATCCCTGTCACTGTTCCTGACCTTAGGGGGGAAAGCTCACAGTTTTCCCCCCATTGAGAATGATATTTGCTGTGGGCTTTTTGTAGTTGGATTTTATGATATTGAGGTGTGTTCGCTCTAACCCTACACTGTGAAGAGTTTTAATCAAGAAAGGATGTTGTACTTTGTCAAATGCTTTTTCTGCATCTATTGAAAGGATCTTATGGTTCTTGTCCTTTATTAATGTACTGTATCACATTGATTTGGGATTGTTGAGCCACCCTTGCAGCCCAGGAAAATTCCCACTTGGTCATGGTGAACAATCCTTTTAATGTACTCTTGTATCCTGTTGGCTAGTATTTTGATGAAAATTTTGGCACCAGTGTTCATCAGGGATATTGGTCTGTAATCCTCCTTTTTGGTGGAGTTTTTGTCTGGTTTGGGGAGCAAGCTAATGCCAACCTCACAGAAAGACTTTGGAAGTTTTCATTCCATTTCTGTTTTTAGAAACAATTTTAGAAGAATGGGTATTAATTCTTCTTTAAATGTTTGGTAGAATTCCTCTGGGAAGCCAACCAGCCCTGGACTCTTGTTTGTTGGAAGATTTGGGATTACTGCTTCAATTTCCTTGCTGGTAATGGGTCTGTTCAGGTTTTCTATTTCCTCCTGTTTCAGTTTTGGTAGTTGATACATCTCTAGGAATGCATCCATTTCTTCCAGATTGTCTAATTTGTTGGCATAGAGTTGCTCATAATATGTTCTTATAATGGTTGTTATTTCTTCAGTATTGATTGTGATCTCTCGTCTTTCATTCATGATTTTATTTATTTGGGTCCTTTCTCTTTTCTTTTTGATAAGTCTGGCGAGGAGTTTCTTGATCTTGTTAATTCTTTCAAAGAACCAGCTCCTAGCTTCATTGATCTGTTCTACTGTTCTTTTGGTTTCTGTTTCATTGATTTCTGTTTTAATCTTTATAAGCTTGAAAAACATTTGCGTTAGTTTCTATATTTCTGAGAATACACCTGATTGATATAATGCATGTTTGTCTCTAACCAGTTAAATAGAGCTCTTTACAAATTCATTCTGGCATCACCATTTGGCGGTAGAAGACAAATCACGCACTTAAAATATACACACGGGACCATGAAGATGAACGCACACAGAGATCTCCTAGCTTTTATTTTAAAATTTTAGCTGTGGGACTGGTATGATAATGCAGAACTCACCAGTTTATGGAAGGACAGTTGGATCCAAATTCTGTTTCTGGCAGATGGAAAATTTATCTGGTCAGATGGCAGGTGGCTGACGCTTTTTAGTAATATTTGTGGAAGAGACTTCAAACTTGGATTTGTCCTTGACAAGTAATCTTATGGAGGCTGTGGACTAGATTTGGGGTGATATTTTTTTAAGTGTTTTTATTTTGGAAAAGCCTCCTTCTCCCTACCTTTTTTCCTTCAGTCTCAGATGAATGTGGGCTGTGTTTTATTTGCCTCCTGGGGTGTTTATATTTCAAGGACGAGGTAATATTTTCATCTTCTAGGGACAGAGAAGAAATGCAAGTTTTCTTCTAGGAGGTTTAGGGTATATTTTTCTGTTATCAGAAGTGTAGGGACTTTGCTGTTTAAATTTTTCCTTCATTTTCTCCAAAGCAGGCGAGTTCTTTTTCCAAAGTTCTGATCTTCTGCATTATCTGCAGGCATTCAGAGATGAATAGGGAGTTTGGGGGGCTGATAATGATAGGTAAACTTGGATTGTTTCTAGGGCTGTATTGCTGGTTTTGTAAAGATTTGTGAGATAAGGACAGTTGCCCTTAATTCCGCAAACAATTGGGATGTAGCCTTAAAGATATCAAGGGGCTGAACCTCCCATCTATATACATTATCTTCAGTTTGCTTCTTTCTATCAGGGTGAAGGTCTTCTACCAAGGTGAAAATCAAAAGGTTCTTGTGTTCTAGATTTGGAGCTGCAGGGTCATTGGTATATTTTAATAAATCCTTCCACAAAAGACTTAAGAATCTTTTTCTTTTCCTCCGGGTCCCTAGTTTGATTTTAGCTTAGGTGAGGAAACCTAAAAACATATTCCTATCATCTCTGAATGATAGGAATCTAACTCGGCCAACTTCTGACCATAGAGCTTCTTAAAAAATCCCTTCCAGTATCTCCTCAGGTTTCTGCCGGCAGAAACAATGTTCCGGGCAGAACTGAACAACCTCTTGGATGCAAGAGACATCCCCGAAAGAGGGTACAAAGAATACTGCCTCCCCAAGATAATCCCCCTAGCCACTCCCAAAGATAACCAAAAGAAAGGAAGACTTAGACAATCCTCCCAAGAGTTGGCAATAGTTGATGGGACACTAGCCGCAGATGCAGGGCAGCACACATCTCTGTCTGGCCAGCTTTTGGGGGCCCCCACCTGACGCCAAACCAGATAAATAAGAAGGCAATAGATATTCCTTAGGGAGACAAAGCATCAACAACCAATGGGTACCCAAAAGTAAATCTGCAAGTCACAATTCAAAGACCTAATTGTTGCAAATGTTTTTTGCCTGCCGATCTGAACCTGGAGAAAAAGGAAAACATGAAATTTGACCTTCCTCTCTCAAGCAGGCTGTGCAGATAGAGACCTGGGAGAGCTGACTTTGGCAAGAATTCTCACCCTTCGCCGGCTTTTGCCAGTTTTCCCAGGATCCCATCTGCATGCTCTGGCGCGAGTGGGGTGTCCTGGCAGGTCACATCCCTGTCACCAGAGGCGGGAGGGCAGGAGAAATCATTTTCTCTCTACTTTTTACGGTGAGTGCTTGTCTGAGACCCCTTTTTCGCTAGGATCCCTCATAATGGCTAAGCTTATCTAGGTTGAAAGGTCTGCACTGTGGCCTTTATTTCAAGATTATCTTTGGTAGGGTTAACCTGTTCAGCGTTAAAACAAAATTTTACTCACCCAAGGCCTCCTACTGGACCCGGTCCAGCTTAAGTCGGATCCAGTCTGACCCTGGACCCAGATCTGGCAGATAGGTTTCTTAGGACTTCTTAAATCTACACGTCCCCCTCACCACCTTTTTTTCTGGAAATATATTTATTGAAGAAACTGTGTATTTGCCTTTCACCATGTCCCATGTTCTGGGTTTGGCTGGTCACGTTCCTGTAGTATCACTGAACATGTCCTCCTGTCCCCTCTATTTCCTGTAAACTGGGAGATCCATCTGGAGCCTGGCTTGGATTTGAGTCATCAGGTCATTATGCAGACTCTGTTTTAGGGATCCGTGTGGGGCTCTGGTGGGAGGGAGTGCCATAATACGTAATGCTGGATCTTCCATGAGGCTCCTGAATGGAACTCGCGCATTTCCAGGCACTATTTCTAACACAGCGTTGGTATTTGGGACTTATTCTGTCTGAACCTCCCCACCCCCATCTTCCGGAAGAGGTCAGGAAGGGAGGGGACTAGCACACACCAGGCGGTGTGGAGGCTTTGCAGCTCCAGCACTGACTTCGGTGGACACGGTCCCAGCTTTTGAAGGGACACACTGCCTCGGGGCGAGAGAGCCATCAGACAAGTCAATAAGGTCATTGCACCTGGTGGTCCACCCGGGAGGAAACAAACAGGAAGTGCAAACAGAAATGGGGGCTCAAGGAGTGAGGGGAAGGAGGAGGAGGGGTGAGCAGGACGAACCTCCACTGGGTAGACGGAGAAGGCTCTCTTCGAGGCCATACTTCCCTGGGCGGGGAGGGTGAGAGCCAGCTGGTGGCGGGAATGCGGGAGGCCCTGGGAGCAGGTGCTGCTGGCCGCAGGGATGGAGAAAGTGCCAGGGGCCTCCGAGGTGGGATGCATAGGATGTGGGGGAGAAAGGGAGTCTGTCCTCCTGGCCGCCAAAGTCCTTAACAGGCCCTTCCCTTCGGGCTCCCCGTGCTTCTATGGATTTGCTCAACTTTGAGAAGATGGAGAAAAGGAACCAGACGACGGGAGCATCACATGCTCGGCAGATATGTGCGGTGGGATTGGCCCCCGAATGTAAGATAATGTTATTCAGGCCAGCCATGCTTTGGCCGATCTCAGACAGACAAGTAAACACTGACGGGGGCAACGTTTGAAGCTAAGAGTCAGATGAACCTTCCGGGTGTTCTGTGGGCGACATCTATCTATGCTGTCATCTTTCATTATCAGCAACAGCTGCGTTGCAAGTGCCATAGAAAAGGCTGAAAAATAATTTTCCAGTACTAATACTGATGAGGGTTATGTGGTCCGTGTCCAAAGCATCCGCTTCTTGATACTTGTCTAAAAACTCGCTTCCCAAAGCATTCCTTGTGATAAGAGACAGTCCTGTGCCCAGATTTGAAATACTAAAAGACACCAGTGTTTTCAAACTGTGGAACTGACTTAAATCTCACCGGAAAACAGCTCTTTAAAAACCGAGTTTTCCGTCTGTGGCCTCTGTGGCCTCCGCGTTAGCGGCGGGTAAGGCTGGCGTCTTCAGCTTGGGAACGGGGCTGTTTCCCACGCCCCCGCACAGCAGCCCCATTGCGGTGTCCCCACTGCGGTGTCCCCAGCCGGGTGTGACAGGAGCAGGCCGGGCTCCTTCCCTCACTGCCCCCTACCCAGTTAACAGCCCAGGACCCAGGACCGCAGGTAGGACGGGAAGGCCCCTGCTGGGTCCCCACACCAACTCCATACCTCCCAGGACTCTCATTCCTTCCTGCCCTGGGCCCACATCCACCCACCCCTTAGAACCTCTTCACCCAGTTCTTGGCCTGTTGCAGGGTTTGCTTTTAAGTTCCTCCTCTTTGTGTCCACCCCACCCCCTCCTCCAATAAGGAGGTCCGAAGGGAGGAGGGGAGAAGGCTTCGGGGGAGGAGCGGGGAGGGAAATAAGTGACTTGGAAAACCCACAGGCTTTCCAGTCAGCTCCTGCGCAGGAAAGAGCCCCTTTTCTGCTTTCATGTACTTCTGATCAGACCAAGGGGCCATTTGCAAAGTCTCTCCCACTTGATTCGGGCATTTAAAAAAAAAAATTCACAGATTCTCAAAGTAGAAGGGGCACTGAAGTGGTGTTCCATGGCATCAGGGGTGTGCGCTAAAAAGAAAAGGGGGGGCTCAAAGCCTCATTCTTAGCGTGGCTTTGTAGGGAACCCAAGTACCCCCACCCCTGAGTACCCTCCAACAATCAAGAGGGTCTTTGTCCCCTTCCCTTTCCCCAGCGGTGTGGGGGTTAGTTGGGTATGAACACCAATCTCTTTTATAGGCAGTTAGAACTGATTCCAAGAAGGCTGCATGTAGTGGTTAAGAGGCCAGCTTTGCAGTCCGGCTCCCTGGGTTTGAATCCCAGTGCTGACAGTTACTGGTAACTTTGGACAGATCTAACTTACCTAATTTTCTCCATCAGGAAAATGTGGATAATAGTAGTTACGGAGTTCTTCTGAGAATTAAATGTTAATAAGATGCCTGCAACTTGGTAAACATTCAGTGTTAGCTCTTATTCTGACACATTAAACTCTTCACAGTAATTACTGATACTCTAAGGCCCCGTTCAAATTTACTTCCTCCTTTTAACAGATTCCCTTTCAATTTACTTACTTATTTATTGTTATTATTTTAAGTAAGATCTACGCCCAAAGTGGGGTTTGAATTCACGACTCTGAGATCAAGAGTCCATGCTTTACCAAATGAGCCAGCCAGGTGCCCCCAAAGTGACTTCTTGACCCCTTTACTCATTACATCATCATCTGTGTGTGTCAGTCCTTTCCCATATCCTTCTGGATTGTGGGTTCCTTGAATGTGGGTTCCTTGAAGCAAGAGACTGTGTACTATCCATCCCGGGACCCGCACCACTTAGCACAGCTCTGGTTTGTAACAATTATTCAGTTTGTTGGGTAAATTAGTGAAGGCTCTATTTTTTTTTTAAGATTTTATCTCTTTATTTGACGGAGAGAGAGAGACAGCATGAGGGGGAACACAAGCGTAGGGATCGGGAGAGGGAGAAGCAGACTTCCCGCTGAGCTGGGAGACCAACACAGGGCTTGATCCCAAGGACCCTGGGATCATGATCTGAGCCAAAGGCAGAGGCTTAACCACTGAGCAACCCAGGTGCTCCTAGTGAAGGCTTCAATAATGGCTTAGGTTTGAGTGGTGCTTTGCATGCAGAGCAGGCACACATGGGAAACCCAAGACTCAAAGTTCAACACACATATCCAAGGTCCAGTGATGGCTGTGTATGTGCCAGAGTCAGGTCCTGTGACTGTTGCCCCACGCTCCCTCCACCAGTCCATCCTGCCCAGGAGAGGAGTGCTGAATTTCATAATTCGGGATCATGTCCTTCTCCAGTTTTATTTGACAGACAGGGGGTACCTGTGATAGCATTCTGTGCGCGGGAGCTCAGAGTCCCCAGTAAAGATGGTTTTTTTCCACTCTTCTCTTAACTATGCTTTGTTTTATACAGGTCACCACAAACGGCATCATTGCCATGAGTGAACCCCCAGCCAAAGAATCCTATCCGGGGTTCTTCCCACCGACCTTCGGAATAGTTGCACCTTTTCTGGCGGACTTGGACACGACAGATGGCCTTGGGAAGGTTTATTATCGGGAAGACTTATCCCCGTCCATCACTCAGCTGGCTGCAGATTGTGTCCAGAGAGGGTTCCCAGAAGTCTCTTTCCAGCCCAGTAGCGCGGTGGTTGTCACTTGGGAATCTGTGGCCCCCTACCAGGGACCCAGCAAGGACCCTGACCAGGAAGGCAAGGTAAGTGCTGTCCTAGGTACAAGGGCAAATAGTCAACCAATAGGTTGGTTTTGCACACTTTGGTCTTCCTTGAAAGAAGGGAGACACTTGAGTAGGTAAAAAATTCATCTCTAGGTCTAAGGTAAATTTCTGGGACATGCCTCTCTCTTTCTCCTTAGAAAAAACAATTTCACTCCACCATTATTTAATTTTTATGGCATTACAGAGTAGAGAGAAACTGGAAAGGGCCAAAAGCACTCCATTTAAACAGGGGATGTTCCAGATTTGGGACAGGGGATGTCCCAAAGTGGGTACCACAGAACACCAGTCCTACAAGGTAGTCCTTGAAAAAAAGTCCTCCCATGCTCAGATAAGTTCAGGAAATGCAAAACTTGATCTCCATCTTGATGACTCACTCTGGAAAGCCCTGCAATAAAGAAACCTGCTTAATTTTATTTTTATTTATTTATAAAGATTTTGTTTATTTATTTGACAGACAGAGATCACAGGTACTCAGAGAGACAGGCACAGAGAGAGAGGAGGAAGCAGGCTCCCCACTCAGCAGAGAGCCCGATGCGGGGCTCAATCCCAGGACCCTGGGATCATGACCTGAGCCGAAGGCAGAGGCTTTAACCCAGTGAGCCACCCAGGCACCCCAAGAAACCTGCTTAGTTTTAAAGGAAAAAATTTAGCAGCCCTCAAACCTTTTGGCCACACCCTTTTTTTTCCTTCCATAAGATACATTACATCCCGCAGAACACCCTTTGGGAAAGCCTGTTATGGGCCTGCAGGACCCATCTTGCTTTTTGTATCTGTCTGGTGCTCTATTTGAAAACTGCTTAAAACCTTAAATTTCCCCAGTGTGTGTCCCTTCTACTTGAGTAGTGAGGACCGAGCCCCGTGTACAGAGCCCTTGCCCCCCTCTTGGGCCTCATTTCCCTTTACCCTTCCTTTTCTGCACACCCTTTGCCATAGCTGTATCAAACTGTCTGCGGTTCTCTGATCATGAATCCTGCCTCTCCATCCCCCCGCCCCTCCCGGCCCCAGGAACTTGCCTTTGCTGTCCTCTCTGCTTGCAGCGTCTTCTCCCTGACCCCCCACTACTGGTGTCCAACCCATACTTGATCCTCTAGACTCGCACGGCTCCTCTGCTCCCACTCCCCAGCTTCGGGCGCTCACTGTATGTTGCTTGGGCTCAATAAATGTATGACAAATGGTTAATGGCCATGGAAACAAATTTTAAGGGCAAGAATTTGCTAAGTGGCATGAGATTTAGGCCACTGTCCAGAGGTACCATCTCTAGAATTTTTGGCTACCCTTCATGCAGAAGGTGATTCATTAATTGACTGGAAAATTTCATGTTGAGAAAGCCTTAGAGATATTTAAGTGGCGCCATCCTGGAATACCTGGTTCTTGCTACAAAAATGCTTCTTCTAGAATAAGGTGAGAAGACTGCCAACTCGGGGCTTTCTCTGTATAGTCTGGTGAATCGAATAATTTAAATCTGTCGATATATTCCTGAGTAACTGAATCTCAACTCATCTTCACAGAGAAATACGTTCCAGGCTGTTCTGGCCTCCTCTGACTCCAGCTCCTATGCCATTTTCCTCTATCCTGAAGACGGTCTGCAGTTCTATACGACGTTCTCGAAGAAGGATGAGGGCCAAGTTCCCGCTGTGGTTGCATTCAGTCAAGGTGTACAGGGATTATTCTGGAAGAGCGAAGGAGCTTATAATATATTTGCTAATGACAGAGAATCAATTGGAAATTTGGCCAAGTATGCTTCCTTTGTTCTCCCCTTAATGATCATGTTATTGTTAAGATGATCATTTTATTATTTTATTAAGGATGATACAATAGGCGCCAAAGAACATTACCTAAAAGTGTTCCCAGAGATTGAAATGTTGTATATAGTTTTTATTATGTAGTGCTTTTTTCCTGATGAACTCAAAGTAATACACTCTCAGAATGAACAGACATCCCCTTTTTCAGATACCATGCTCATTTGAAAGTTTCTACCAGCTCCTCTGCAAGTCTACAATTAAAAATAAATGCTGTTCAAACCCTGTCTCCTGCTCTGAACCCAAGGCTGAGAAAAACCTTCTCCCCGCACATGGACTGGGGAGAAATTCTTACAACAGAATTACGGTTCTCTTGGGCTACTTTGCCGAATCTGGAAAAAGTGGGGAAAGCTCGGACTGCTTTCTTCTAAAACTAGAATCTTTCCCCTCCCGTTGTGCCTTAAAAAGGGAAGAAAGAACACTCTGCTTCCCAATTTCATATAGTCCAACTAAGTCTAAAACCCGCCTGCCCTTGACTTAATGGTATGCTTAGCAAAGGGCTCTGTGTGGTGGGGCTAGCCCTCGTCTATGGTGCTTGCCTGCTTCGGTGGTGTGATCACTCCTGGCCTGGCCCGGTGCCAGCTTTATGTGTCGTCTTGCTCCGCATGAAGCTGAGAAGGGAACCGTTCTTCACACCACACAGATGCAGTAGAAACTTCCAGAACATAGATAATAGTAAAATAATTCAGTGTGATGAGTTTCAAGTGTTTATGACCTTCGTTCTTATAATCATTTATGGGATTGTAAGTTTCTGTGATTTAATTTTTTACAGTGGCTCTGTTTAATAACTGGCTTGCAAAATTACTAAAACATAGCAGTTTTAGGAGAAGGAGAAATTAGGGTCATTCTACTGTAGTTTTTAATTACACAAGGCCTTCTGGATCTGAATCTCCTTTGCACTTCACTATAGGGACAGGAAAAGGTAAACTGGGACTTGTCCAAGATTCCACAGCTGATAGAGCTGTCATTTCTGATAATCCAAGTCTGTACTATGTTCACTCACAACACTTCTGACACCACGTAGATGGGATTTTTTCCCCCAATACCTACCGATTCTCTCACTCTCTGGGCATCCCTTTGGTGTCCTACAATTCAGTTGGGTTCTGATACAGACAGCCCAGGCTGAACACAGACCCCACAAGACTGCTCCCACTTCGGAAGCCAGCCCTAAGTTCCAGGTAGTGTACTCACTGCACATCTGGTCTGCCAGCTGTAAGTTAGGGGTTTCTGGAACACCCCCCACCCCAGGTTCCGTAATTTTGCTGGCATGGCTCACAGAACTCAGGAAAGCCCTTTTCTCATTATCACTGGTTTATTTTAGAGCGTACAACTCAACAGGCAAACAGAAGGAATGCATACGACAAGGTATTGGAGGGAGAGGGGCTTAAATCTTCCGTGCCGGCTCTGGGCACACCATCCTCCCGTGCTCACCAATCCCAGAGCTCTCCCAGCCTCATTGTTTAGGGGTTTGTATTACACAAACATGATTGATGAACTCCTCGGCAGCCGTCTCCAACCCCTCTCCCGTCTCTGGAAGTCAGGTCATAGGGCTGAAAGTTTCAGCCCTCTAATCATGCCGCGGGTCTTTCCCAGCCACCTGTCGTCTCATTAGCATACGAGAGACGGAGATTACGAGGATTTTAGGAACTTACTGCCAGAACCAGAGACCGAGACAAAGTAGGCAGTGGGTTTCAGTTCCCCGGGACTCCTGCTTGCTTAGTGGGGGTGGTCTGTGGGTTGCTGGCCCATTTCTAAGAAGCCTGCCCTTCCTCCAGGAGCAGCAACTCGGGGCAGCAGGGTATCTGGGTGTTTGAGATCGGGAGCCCAGCCACAGCCAGCGGCGTGGTGCCCTCTGACGTGAGCCTCGGACTGGACGACGGAGTGGAGTATGATGATGAAGACTACGAGTCGGTGACACAGCTGGACCTGGAAGACGCGAGCACGACACCTTTCCCCCATGAGGCTCGGGGAGGGGGAGACCCAGGCACGCACAGCGCGCCCCGCGTGCTCTCCCCCCGCCGCCTGCCTACCGAGAGACTCCCCAGGCCTCCCACGGAGAGGACCAGGTCTTTCCAGCCGCCAGCAGAGGCCTTTCCCCGGCAGCACGGGCAGGTCATAGATGTGGATGAAGTCGAGGAGACAGGAGTGGGTAAGGCCATTCACCGCACAGCTGGTCTGTCCAGGGGCCGTCGGGTTTCCAGACGGGAGTTCTGCTGGAGGGTGTCTGTTGTGTGCCTTATATGACGGTTTGGGAGGATGAGAGCTCGGGCCCCGGGCGGCCCTCGAAGCTGTGGGGCTTCGCTGGACGGGCCTGATGGCTTCAAAGACTCTGAGGGATCTTTGGGGATTAGGGCTGTGGTTACGAGGCTGCTAAGCAGGCGCTCTTTCAAGTTTCCTCTGACCCCCTTTTTGTCCTGTTTTAAAGCGAAAATTGCTTTGGAGTTAGAAAGTCAGATTTTCTTACTTGTGACTTCTGGGATCAGAAATAGATTCACCCACCTGAAAAAACAGTTTAGAAATTTCTTTGGCTATTTACGCCGTTTATCTTTGACGTTTAGTTCCTCTTGGTTTTGGAATGAGGGCGGTTGATTGTTTTTTCCTCCCAGGTCCTGTCAGCTTCGGAGTTGGTTTGTGAAGATGTAAAAATACAAAACCAATGGAGTTACCCTTTTAAAGATGCCTTTTTTTTTTTGAAAGATACTTTTAAAATACAGTCTTTTCTAGTCAACCATATTCTGTCGGATTTTTGTTACATTTTGAGGGAGAAACCATTGGCGTGCCAGCATGCTTTTATTTGTCTTATAAAAGATGTTCAAACTGAACTGAAGGACTCATTCGGCTTCAGGCTGACCTGTAACCCTCTTTAGATCCACGTACGTGAGATGGTCCAAACCTCCACGTGATGCTTTGATTCTAGTACGATGTTATAAGGTCCCCAGGGAAATCAACTCCATTCCACATGATTCACTCAATTTTTATTTCTCTTTACTTCTTCTGATTTGTTTCAGAGCAGCCATTCTAAATGTCTGTTCTTGAGTATCCCAAAGCACCGACAGGATCTGGTGGCCCTGGGAAGTGTGCTTGCTCAACTTCCAAGGCACAGACATGGAGAAGTTACCCTTTATGGCATGAGGAGGACATGGGTTCATGTCTCAGAGCTCCCGTCCACAACCCTGGGATTTCCTGGGGCGTTGCTAACAGCTGGCAGCACACAGTTCTCTGCCCTTAAATAGCTGGTTCCAGACTAATCTCCCCAGACATGGGGGGTATGTTTACTCACCCATGTCGAGTCTGGAGTCTTACTCTGCTTTTCCCCTATCTAGGTGTCCATGGGATTCTTATCTGTGAAGCCATCGCTTTGAAATGAGATCAGAGCTAGCACTAACGACTTAGGGAGGTATATAGATAGTACTGGGTCCTGATAAAAGCCTAGATTTGAACCCCCAATGTGTCTAAAACAGATGCTTCTCTGTTCCTCTGTCCCCTGGCTTTATATCACTGTTTTTATTAGAAAGGTCAGTTTTCTATAGGCAGCAGTACATTCCTGGTGTTATTTGAAAAGTCACCCACAGATTCACAGGCCATAAGGGACCCACTGGGAGCCGGGTCACAGCTGGAGCCGAAGCCATCAGTCACATCGTGTGTGCTCAGCTTAGGGCCCAAGTGTTCCCAGCACTGAACGCCACCTTGATACGCACCGAAAATTCCCTCCTGTGTAGACGAATCCCATCTACCTGAGGTTAAACTTTACTTTTTTCTTCCCTCACAACACTCAATTATAAATTGGATCATTATCCCCTCTAAAAGCCCGTTTCCCCCCTCTGGCTCCTTGTGCTTTTGAACTTCATTCTAAATTAATTTGCCCTGGATTATAAAATTAACGAGATAATTCATAATTCTAACAAAATGAAGCTGGGAGGTAGGAATTTGAAAAAAATTCTTTTTGTTTCTTGGGTCAAAGAGCTTTAGATCAAGTATGACTGGGGAATTATTTCTAATCAGCTTCTGTGTGTAAGAGCTTCTGAATTTTCCCCTGGGGGAGAAAAAGGGGAAAGTTTTAAAATATTTTCAGGTCATTAAAATGACAAATTTTAAGATATATGTATATATATATATTTTTTTAACCACAATTAAAAGACAGTAAAAAAAAAAATTGAGTTCTGTCCCAAAATGTGAAGCTAATCTGACCACATTACACGGATGCCATATTAAGGTTGATATTGGGTGGCAGTGACCTAGTATTGATACAGTGATAATACGGATTTGGTGATCCAATCCATTGGATTATAGCATTTTTAAATGATAACACTGTGATTTTTCAGACTCCTTTTTAGATCCATTTGCCTTGGTGGTTGGATGTAGGAGCCACCACAGGACCTAGGTAGCTGTCGGCGGCCAGCGCTGGCCCATCCCCCCTCGCAGACGAGAATTCCTGCAAGGCTTAAGCTCGCAGGGAATAGGGAAGTCTGGCCCACCGCCCGTGCACCGTGCTGACGCTGGGCTGTTTTCTCCCAACAGTGTTCAGCTACAACACGGACTCCCGCCAGACGTGCGCCAACAACAGACACCAGTGCTCTGTGCACGCTGAGTGCCGGGACTTCGCCACGGGCTTCTGCTGCAGCTGCGTGGCCGGCTATACCGGCAACGGCCGCCAGTGTGTTGCGGAAGGTAATTGGCTTTGGGGGAGCCTGAGGGGCTCAGTCCATTAACGGCCCCATTCCTGGTTTGACTCAGGCCATGATCTCAGGCTTGTGAAATTAGGCCCAGTGTTGGGTTCCACGCTGGGTGCGGAGCCTGCTTTGGATTCCCTCTCTCCTCCCTCTCGTTCTCTCTCAGGAAAGAAAAGAAGGCATTTGGCTTTTATGTGTTCCATTTGTGTGGGGAGAGGCAGGGAGTGGAGCTTTTGTTTTGAGGCTTATTTTGAAATGCTGGCCTTTACCCAGTTCTCCAAAGGGGGAGTAGTGTTTTTTGTAGATACTAGATTTTAAGTGATATTTAATCTCTCGTTACCGTTCTTTCTCATCCTCCTCCAAAGGCCGTCTCTCAGGGAAGGCCCACTTTTGTAATATGGTGAAGTCTCTTTCTTTCCTGTGCTCTATCCTTCACCGTCTTGGAAATGACTGCCCGCTCGAGCCCAGCTTCACAGCTGCCCCTCGTGTGGGACAAAGGCTGAAGTGCTGCAAGAATGCAGCCTGAACCAGGCATGATTAATGCCTCTCATTTTCCTCTGTTTCTTCCCGACCTCCTCCGTGGCATTGTTCACCGACCCGAGAGCTTGTGAGGCCCCAGCGGGGCCGCAGCAGGCAGGCGTGGACCAAAGTTCGTAGTGGGGAAAGTGTGTTCCAGCACCCCTCCCCTCAGGCTGTCCTCTCTTCGTGTCCCTGAAGTCACAGCATGATGACGGCGGAACATAAGGGGTGCGGAGCACCAAACCCATTATGGGGCTGACGCCAAAACCCATTCAGCTGTAGGTCGGCATCATTCCACACTTTGCCCCCAAGAGGACCAACCAGTGTTGATGCTCTCGGGTGAGTAGGAGGATCTCGCTGAAAGCCTAGAGGGTCAGGATAATGATACTCAGAGAGTGGGACCTCTGGGAGCCTGGGGCTATAAACTAAAATTAAAACAAGAGCAACAAAACCCCTACCCTACTGAACCTTTGTCCCCTCACACACCAAGTGACCTCACTTGTCACTCACTGGTCATTTTCCTCGTGCTGAATGAGGAACCTCAACTGTTCTGCAAAATTTGACTAAATAAAGCTCAGTCAGAGGAATGGTTTCTGTTTTTCACATCGCCAGCCATAGCTCTAGTTAAATCAGTTATTTCAATTTGCTAAAAAAAGTTTCCTTCTGGGTCACAGTGAGATAAAGTGAGTTTTGCTAAATCCCGTCTGAAGACATGAAAGAAAATTATGTTTATGTCTCGTGTAAATTCGGGGGCATGTTTGGAACTTCTGTAAATATGTTCTCTTTTCTTTTAAATCCCACCACCCCAGGTATGATGTGCCTTTGCTTCTTTGTTTCAGGCTTGGCTTGTGTACTTCTCTCACCCTGAGAGAAGCTTCCAGAATCTACAAGGAGAGCTCATTCTCAAAGAGCAACCTCCTTAGCTCTTCCCATGCCAATATCAGAGTTGGAAATGCCGAGCAGTTTGTGTTTGGTGGCAAGCTCAGCTATAACAGACTATCCAGCTGCATATTTTGACATTATATACATGCCCCGTAATAGTTCTCTGGTTTAAATATTTGTTGGATTCTTGCTACTTTTAAAACTTTTTTCTGGCTCAAGTTTTGGTGGAAAAACTTTGTTTGGTTTCCTTCGCTTGGCTTTCCTGCTTGTTTCTGTAATTGTTTGGGGGATGCATTTTTTCGACATTAGTCTTCCAACTGCATAGCACTCCCCAGTGTAATGACACAATCTGTGTGCAGAAGTACTGTGTGCATCGAGTATGCTTTGTCTGGTCAGTGACCCTGCATAATGGCTTGGAGGTACTGAACACAGCAAAAGATCTGCACATGGGTGATGATGCTCAGGGGTGAGCCCATCTGTCCAGTGTTACTCAACAGACTTTACTGGGAATTTACTGCATTCCGAAAACTCTGCTGAGTCCCAAAGGAAGGAGCTGGGTATGAACGTCCTGTCCCTGGTATTCTAGAAAGAGAACCAATGATCGAATTTAATTCTGCATCAAACCTGAACAGCCCAAGGTGACTTATTGACCTCTTCCTTCAGTTTTCTTTTTTGTTTTTTTAATTACCTTTTTTCAAAATTAACATATATTGTATTATTAGCCCCAGGGGTACAGGTCCGTGACTCAAAAGGCTTACACGCTTCCCAGCACTCACCATAGCACGTACCCTCCCCAATGTCCATAACCCAACCACCCTCTCCCCCCACCCCCTACCCCACCCCCACAACCCTCAGTTTGTTTTGTGAGATTAAGAGTCTCTTATAGTTTGTCTCCCTCCCAATCCCATCTTGTTTTGTTTTTTCCCTTCCTTACCCTCCAAACCCCTGACTTTGCCTCTCAAATTCCTCATATCAGGGAGATCACATGATAATTGTCTTTCTCTGATTGACTTATTTTGCTAAGCCTAATACCCTCTAGTTCCATCCATGTCATTGCAAATGGCAAGATTTCATTTATTTTGATGGCTGCATAGTATTCCATTGTATATATACACCACATCCTCTGTACCCATTCATCTGTTGATGGACATCTAGGTTCTTTCCATAGTTTGACTATTGTGGATATCACAAAAACAGACATATAGGTCAATGGAACAGAGCAGAGAGTTCAGAAATAAACCCTCAACTCTATGGTCCTTCAGTTTTCTTTTCTTTTTTTTTTTTCTTTTCTAGAGAGAAATCACAAGTAGGCAGAGAGGCAGGCAGAGTGAGAGAGGAGGAAGCAGGCTCCCCGCCAAGCAGAGAGCCCGATGCAGGACTCGATCCCAGGACCCTGAGATCATGACCCGAGCTGAAGACAGAGGTTTTAACCCACTGAGCCACCCAGGCGCCCCAGTTTTCTTAAAGATATAATTAACATCCTTGTTTAAAGCATAGAGTTTGGTGGGTTTCCGGCTCTTCACTCATTTGGACGACTATCACCTCTGTTTGGTTGTAGAACATTTTTATCAGTCCAGAAACACTGTATCCACTAGCAGTCTTCCCCATTTCCCCCAGGTCCCCGCCCCTGTCTGCAACTGATCCACGCCCTATCGTGACGGGTTGTCTTCTTCAGAAACCTTTCCATTTCATTCCACGGAATCATACAATATGTGACCTTCTGAGTCTGACTTCTTTCAAGGTCCGTCCGTGTTTTGGCATCCATCAGTATTTGGTTCCTTTCTTCTAGCTATGTGTTCTGTTGTGTAGTTATACCAAGCGATGGGCATTCTGGCCATGATGAACAAGGCTACTAACAACATTTATGTACAAGTTTTTGTGTGGACCTGGCTTTCCTGTTCTTTGGGGAATACATCTAGGAGTTGGAATTTCTGGATCATATGGTAACCTTCAGTTTTCTTTTTTTTTTTTAATTTTTTTTGAAGATTTTATTTATTTGTTTGACAGAGAGAGATCACAAGTAGGCAGAGAGGCAGGCAGAGAGAGAGGAGGAAGCAGGCTCCCTGCTGAGCGGAGAGCCCGATTCGGGGCTCCATCCCAGGACCCTGAGATCATGACCTAAGCTGAAGGCAGAGGCCACCCAGGCGCCCCAATTTTTCTTATTTGAATGCAAGAACAACTTCATTTCTTTAGATCTGACATTTTCCTGATTAAACAGGAACATATGCAACTCCTAGATCTTCACAAAACAGTATGTTTGTATTGTCCTGAGTTAACCCCTGCTGGCAGTTTTGTGTGTCTCTTCTGGTATTTTCCCCTAGGTATATGCTGACATTTATTATTAATGTGTTCTGTAAAACAAAAATATTATTCTTTCTATATTATTTGGTAATTTATGGAGAAAGCTTTTAAATTTCCATAGTAGGTTGCATATCTTTCCAAGCTGTCTGAATGGAACAGTCAGCCGTGAACACGCCCTGGCCTACAAGCTGTTCCGGGGCCATTGGCCACATTTGTGTGGTGCACGACATCGGCGGTGCCTGTGGCTGTTGGTGCTTGGCTGACTGACAGTCCTCATGCTCGGCGTGAGGACCGTAATTGAGCCCAAGCTGTGTTAAGATGTGTGATAAATCAGGCCGCCAAGCGTCCCAGATCCCGAGGACCATCCATTCTGGCCCTCTGTCCCACCCAAATTACTCATTCTGTCCCTTAGACGCTCCAAAGCGATCAGTGATGGGATCACCTAGTTCTCCATCACCCGTGACACTGTTCTTCTCCTGAGATTATTTCATTGGCTCCCGTTGGAGCTCCTCCCGTGCTGTTTGTTACCCATCAGCATGGGAGAGAGGCAGGATGCTGGAATTTCTAAGGCTCACCGACGGTTGTATGTACTGTCCTCTTGAGGACAACTACTTTGACTTAACCCAGAGCCCTTTACCCCAATGCTCTTCTGCCTCTTTGCTTTATAGGTACAGGTCCAGGATGCCTGGGTGGCTCAGTCTGTTAAGCGTCTGCCTTCAGCTCAGGTCATGATCCCAGGGTCCTGGGATTGATTCCCGCATTGGGCTCCTTGCTTAGTGGGGAGCCTGCTTCTTCCTCCTCCCCTGCCTGCCACTCTGCCTGCTTGTGCTCGCTCTCTCTCACTCTCTCTCTGTGACAAATAAATAAATAAAACCTTAAAAAAAATTTTTTTTAATATAGGTATAGGTCCTACTAGGCATGTTCTTCTTTTTGAAAAGGCTGGCCTCTTGCTTCTTGCTCAGGCTCCCCCCAACGAGTTAACGGCAAGGTGAAAGGAAGGATCTTGGTGGGGGACAGCCCGGTCCCCATCGTCTTTGAGAACACCGACCTCCACTCTTACGTGGTGATGAACCACGGGCGCTCCTACACGGCCATCAGCACCATTCCCGAGACCATTGGCTATTCTCTGCTGCCCCTAGCCCCTGTTGGAGGCATCATTGGATGGATGTTTGCAGTGGAACAGGATGGATTCAAGAACGGGTTCAGCATCACAGGTAAACTATCTCAGACATTGCAATCAGTGGGCCACCCAGGGGTGCCTGGGGAGCCTGGGCATGAATGGAAAGGGAACTTCAGGTCTGCAGACAACTTACTGATGAGCATTTTGGGGCTCCAGAAAGAAGGTGTTGAGGTAAAATCATCATTAAATTTTTCACTAGTTTTTCATTAGAATTCTAATTTCATTAGAATTTTGATCAGGGAGGGATTTCATTGTGGGGATTTAGAAGTCTCCAGCAGAGCAAATGAGGTCATCTCATCCAGCCTCGCACCCTGAAGTGTTCCTCAAGCCTCCCGCCCCTCATTCTGTTTCTCGCCCGCCTCCAAATTCCCAACCAACCCGATCTGATATTTGACATTGCTTCGGAATCTGCTTGGATAAAAGGAACTTTTCATTTCTAGCTGGAAAATTAAACCTGAGAAACAATCCTCTCAAGTCTTAGAAAACCTGACCCTCCTTGGAGCTTTTTAGAGGCTCTGCCCTGTCAGAGACAGTTCAGTCTTTAGTAGACACGTGGACAGATGGTCGGGTTGGGGGAGGGGGGCATTTCCATAGTGTGGCCATGGCCTCTCCCACGTTCTGCTGAGGCCAGCTCCCCTGTGCATGCTGGAGGCCCTTTCCTGGAACAGCTTGGATACAAGAGACTGTGTCCTTCCTCTCTGGCCACTCCCAGGACCTGGAGCCTGTTCTGGGTCACAGGTACTCATCGCTGCCCCTGAGTACCTCGATCTGTTATCTCCCCACTGCCCAGGCTTTATTGCAGAAACACCGTGAAGCAGGGTCTCTAGCCTTTGCAAGGGTAACCCTCCAACAGCTACAGAGACTTCCGGAAATGTGACCATTTTAAGAAAGGAGAGGATATGTATTTGGAAAAGGGGGCACCTACCCTTAAGATAGCAAATGCACGGCGTACTATTTTTTGCCTCTCTCCCTCAGGCACATATATCCTGAGTATTATTACTGAGTTATGTTCTCATGCAAACACGCTCCTTCCTTTGCACACACAGCTGAGCTTTGCAGTCAGACCCACAGACACTGCTCCTTCCCTGCACAAAGCTTCCCTGCTTTGTCTGTGGGTTAATTTAAACTGGCGATATTTCATAACAACATCAACGGCAGCAGGACGGAGGGAGACTTGAAAAATTCCCTGCCACAGCAAATCTCTGTTACGGTAGTAGTTCTTAACTGCCCCGGGACCTGGATTAGCACTTGCATATCTGCCTGGGACTTGGGTCCTTACTATAAAGCAGGGGTTGTCCCATTTTCTGCCAAGGGGCAGATAGTAAATATTTACTTTGCCTAAATATTCTTGTCTATAGGTCTCTGTGGTAACTCGGGAGCAAAAACACCATAGCTAATATGTAAATGAGTTAGTGTGGCTGTGTTCTGATGAAACTTTGCTAGTGGGCACTAAAACTTAATATTCATGTAATTTTCACATATCATATGTGTGAAATATGTATGATAATCTATGTACTGTGAAATGTTATTCTTTTGGCTTTTTAGTAAACCATTTAAAAACGTAAAGAGCATCCTTGGCTCCCCCACCGCCCTGGGGGCCTGCACATGTGGAAAAGGGAAGGAGCTGGTAGACGGGCAAGGGTTTCTGCCGCCTGTCGTGGCCTGTCGCGACTGCACAGGCTGAGGGGAGTTGCTGCACCAGCCCCCGCCGTGAGTGCTCCCCAGGCGGTTTTGGGGCCGGTGATGGTTTGCAGTGCACTGAGCTGTTCCAACAGTTGCCACCGCCACTTGGCATCTTGGAGCCCTTGACATTTGACGGAGCACTTTTGTCACATGCTTTATCTCATCTAGTCGCCACAAGGAAGCCTGTATCAGTCTTTGTCGTCAAGACACGGAGGCTGGAGGGTTAGGTAACTTGTTCCCATTCGCTCTGTCAGTAGCTGGGAGCCGGACTCCAGTCCTTTGCGTCTCCCGGCTCAAGTCCCCGAAGCTGGTGTGGGGCTGGGAAGCAGCTTCTCTGTGCAGGCTCAGTGGGGCCGCAAGGAGGCCCCTCTCTGCCCTCCGCGTCCCCAGCTCTGTGTTTCCCCACCCAGCTAAAGCACTCATGGAGGAGTTGCGAGT
The DNA here is from genome assembly GCA_003697995.1 of Taxidea taxus jeffersonii. Classification (NCBI taxonomy): domain Eukaryota; kingdom Metazoa; phylum Chordata; class Mammalia; order Carnivora; family Mustelidae; genus Taxidea; species Taxidea taxus. Next base: position 4,725 of record RCUC01128750.1, on the reverse strand, counting down.
CTCCTTCCCGGGCAGCACCCCCAAGCCCGGGGCTGGCCTGAGGGGGACTTCCCAGACTGTAGGATGACGGACCTTGCCTTCCAGGAGGCGAGTTCACCCGGCAGGCTGAGGTGACCTTCGTGGGGTCCCCGGGCAAGCTGATCATCAAGCAGCAGTTCAGCGGCATTGACGAGCACGGGCACCTGACCATCGACACGGAGCTGGAGGGCCACGTGCCCCACATCCCGTTCGGCTCCTCTGTGCACATCGAGCCCTACACAGAGCTCTACCACTACGCCCGTGGGGGTGAGCCTCCAGCGCTGCATGCTGCATGGGGGGTGAGGGGCGGAGGAGACAGGGGGAAGGGTGGGGGTGGGGACAACCCCAGCTCCCCACTGACTCCAGACCCACCACTGCTCCAGCAGCTCTACTCCAGGGCCGTCCCCTGGGCTTCCCAGCGGGAAACAGACGGGCACTGGCTTATTAAAGCACCTTTTCCTCTAATTACAGACATAATACAGACTTAGAAAAGTAGTGCAAAAAAAAAATTAAGCATAATGGTAAAACTGGGGCACAGTTGTTATTAGGTTTAAATTATTTCCTTTCAGCCTTTTCTCCATTTATATATAAAATACCCCAGCAGAGGCTCCTGGCTGTCTGGTTCGGGGGTGGAGGGGTGAGAGTGTGGGACTCTTGACCTTGGAGTTGTGGATTGCAGGATTTGAGCCCCTCCTTGAGTGTAAAGATTATTTAAAAATAAAGATCTTTTAAAAATGCCCCATTATGAATAAATACATATATATAAATAATATTTCAATATAGATCTTGTAAGTCCTAGGGATGCAGTGGACAGCATGGCTGTTGTGTCCATATGTAAATGTATGTACAGATGTATATATATACACACACATTTTATTTACTATTTCAAATAATTTCAAGCTTACATAAAGAGTTGAAAGTAACACAATTTCCACCTGCTGTTTCCCCAGTTTCACCAATTGTTAGCATTTTGCCTTATTTATTTTATTCTCTTACGTATACATATATTTGCAAATAATACACTTTTTGGAAAGTCACTTGTAGTCATTGTGATCCTCTACCCCTCTACCCCTGAATAAGTCCCCATTTTTCTTAAGAACAAGAATATTCTCTTATGTGGACAGAGTACAATGATCGCCGTCAGGAAACTTGACGATGCAGTGTTATCAGATTCTCTACAGTTGGGTATATAGTTTTTTATTTAAATAGAATCTCAGTGGTACCCCATTATTATATCTTCATTTTCCAGTTAATTTCAAATCCTGAATACTTTATAGTTCATTCAGTGGGCTTTGAAAACACTTTTTTAATGAATCAGCACTACTCCCTTATATGGCCATTAATTTAAACCCTTCTCTTCTCTAACGCTTACATTATTTCCAATTTTCCCATCCCATAATGAGTTCCAAGGACCATCTTCATCATAAATCTTGACCAAATTTCTGATTCTTTCCTAAGATTCAATTCCTAGAAGTAGAGTTGCTGAGCCAAACAATAGGAACTTTTTGAAGTCTCTCATTAAATTGCCATCCAGCGAGGTTGTGCTAATGACCACGGCTTGTGGCTTGATTGGGCTCCCCTGGAGACCACGAGGCTTGGTGAATAGGAGCTGGAATGAGCAGCAGGACCCCGGTCTGCAGTCAGCCTGCAACCAGATGGTGTTTCTGGCAGCGCAGCACGTGGGAGCTGGACAAGAGGCAGCTTATACTAATCTTTTATTTATCCTCTGGCTTTTGTTATGAACTACAGCAGAGCACACAAATATAAAGAGCCTTTTATTCTTTCTTTCTTTTTTTTTTAAATAGGAAGTTGAGAGTTTCGTTGTATGGGTGAAAATCAGTCTGTCTCCTGAGCAGGGAAGACTGTCTCTCTTCTCCTCTCTTGAGGTTTGCCCACAGCATTTTAGTAATTTTCCAGAAATTGGCTACATGAAACCCACTTAGTGTCTTCTTTTTATTTTTGATTTTTTTATATTTTAGTATCAGAGAACTGCTTCATCTAGGGTGATACATAGCAGCCACTATTTGTTGAATCCCAGATGAGATAACCTATAGAAAGCTGTCAGCTCTGTGCTAGTCACGAGCTCAATGCTCCATAAATGGTAGTTTATCTTAGTAGTGTTAGCCTGCGTGGGTCCAGAAATTGGACACACGGTACCTCATTCTCACCCCAACCCACTGTAAAAGAATTGGGGGCTAAAGAAGTTGTCACTGACCTGCGATTGCACACCTTGCCAGTGCTGGTGTAAGCTCGGGTGTACCTGCTTTCGCGTGTGTGCCCTTTCCACCAGACTCCTTCTCCGGGTTGGTTCTGGGTGGCTTCAGAAGTTACAAAGAGCCCTTGAGGAGAGAAAGCGGGAAATATTACACCGCCAACAAGACCATGATAGTATGGGAGACCTAGGTAGCGCAAGGAGTCCCAGCACAGAAATAACGGTCTTAGGTACCTGTTCCATCTGATCGCTCATCTGGGCAGGGACTTCTGCCCACACTTTGAAAGCTGTTGACCAAACCACTTGCCCCGTTTGTCGCCCTGCCCTGTCTCCCTTCTCCGCCCTGCAGTGATCACGTCCTCCTCGTCCCGGGAGTACACCGTGATGGGGCCTGAGCAAGCTGGCGCCACCGCCTCCGACATCCACGCTTACCAGTGGCGCCAGACCATCACCTTCCAGGAGTGCGCCCACGACACCTCCCGGCCAGCCCTGCCCAGCACCCAGCAGCTGTCCGTGGACAGCGTGTTCGTCCTGTACAACCGTGAGGAGAAGATCTTGCGCTATGCGCTGAGCAACTCCATTGGGCCCGTGAGGGGTAGGAACGACAGCCTGGACCGGGGTTGCATGTCTGTCTCTTTCACGAGTTGTTTCTTGTCTTTTACTCTCCGTGAGAAGGAAAGGCCGCTCAGCTCTGTCCTGACAGAGATCAATAGTCTCGCCATCTGTCTGTCCCGCTAACCCAAGGCCTCCTCTTCCTTCTGTGCGGGGTGGAGCGCGCTGTTCGAAGGCCATGGCCGGCTGTGGCAGGGCATTCGAGCGCACTGGTGCTCAGCCTTGATGTGCTCAGGGTCTGAGGCGCTCCATGTAAAGCCTGGCACGGGTCAGGCTCGGAACCTCCGCATCCCCGCCCGATGGCGACTTGTCACTGGCTCTGAGGTCTGGTCTGGGGGTGCCCTGGGCTGCATGCGGGGAGCTGGCTTTTGGAGAGCTAGACCTCACATCGCCCAAATCTTCCAGCCCCACGGGCTCTATATGTTTGAGGTCCAGCATTAGGCCTTTCTCTTTTTTAATTCTTTTTGGTGCTCCCTGCATATCCAGGTCACCTCTCCAGCCGACCGTGTTCGTCCTTGCTTAGCTCTGTAAAGCAGAAGAAGGACAGGTGTCTTTCTCCCTCCCTTGATAGCTGTGCCTCTGGGCATTGGGGGGTGGTTTTTTTTTTTCTTAAAAGGCTGCACATCAAACATTCTAGGCTTTGCCAGCCCTGTAGTGTCTGAAGATCTCAGTTGTGCCATTGTGGCACAAAAGCAGCCGTAGACTGTTTGCAAGTGAATGGATGTGGCTGGTTTCCAATAAAACTTTATTTACAAAAACAGGCATGGATCTGGAGGGCCATCCTTTGCTGATCCTGCCCGAGGGTGACGTGGGAATCAGCCGGTTTCTGGTTCCAGGACCCTCTGCTGTTCTCTGGGCCATCCGCTGGGCCTTGCTCTCTGTGGAAGGAGGGAACCTGCAGGCATTCCCGAATCACTCACTTGGCTTCCATGTCTCTCCTTCACAGATGGCTCCCCAGATGCCCTGCAGAATCCTTGCTACATCGGCACTCACGGGTGTGACACCAACGCAGCCTGTCGCCCTGGCCCTGGGGTTCAGTTCACCTGCGAGTGTTCCATAGGCTTCCGAGGGGACGGGAGGACCTGCTCTGGTACAATCATCCCTCCTGACTTCCGGGGGCTGGGAAGAAGGGCAGGAGGAGGCGTCCAAAGTCTGCAAACCACAGGGCTGGGTGAAGAGAGGGAGCAGGGGCAAGGGGAGCACCAGGGGTTGTGCCAAGCCCCACACCTGGGGTTCTTATGGTCGTCTTGCAGAACTGAAACTCTGTCCCCATTAAACAACTCCCCATTCCCTTGTCCCCACAGCCCCTGGCCACTGCATCCTACTTTCTGTGGATGTGCCTCCTTATATACCTCATAGAGTGGTCTTACATAGTCCTTGTCCTTCCGTGACTGGCTCAGTCCACTGAGCACAGTGTCCTCAGGGCTCACCACGTGATAGCCTGGGTCCCAATAACTTCCTGCCTAAGGTGGGAATCGATCCCGTTGCATGCACACACTACCATCTTTTTAACTCATTCGTCTGTCTGTGGACTCTTGGGTTGCTTGGGTTTTTTGACTCGTGTGAATGATGCCGCTATGAACCTCAGTGTACAAGATAGCTGTTTGAGTTCCTGCTTTCAAGTCTTTGGGGCTTGAAGTCCCCCCCAAAAAAAGTGGAGTCGCTGGGCCACAGGGTGACTCCAGGTTTAGTTCTTTGAGCACCTCCACGCTTCTCCCCTCGGCTGCTGTACGATTTCACATTCCCACCAGCAGCGCACTGGGGTTGCCCTCGGCCCACGTCCTTGCTAACACTTGTTATTGTGGTTTATTCATATATTTATTTTGATAGTGGCTGTTCCACTGGGTGGCGGGTTCATTCCTTTTTCTGTAGCTGAGAAATGC
>RCUC01128749.1:0-21674 GCA_003697995.1 Taxidea taxus jeffersonii | reverse complement strand
GAGGTTCAAGAAGGTGCTCAGAGCTGGGTGGTAAGCGCCCACTGCAGTGTGCTGGGTGGGGCTGATCTAGGCTGGTGGTTCCAACCTGACATCTGCAAAGGAGCCCATGGGCGCCAGGGAGCCATTTGCAGTATTTCAAAAGGCTTCAGACAAACTATGCATTTACCCGGGACAAGGACACAAAAGCTACCCAAATCATCAAGTTTCTTTTCTTCTGTTTGGAATTGCCAAGTCTGTTTCATGCTGATTCCAAGTGCTGATTGGCTGTGAGTTTCGTGAGAACTTCTGAGACAGGATTGGTCTAACTCTGGATATTGTTATTAGAGCTGGTATCAGGTCGCATTCCCCAAACTGAATGTTCTTACTGCCTTTAGAATGAGGTTGACCTTGACTATCAAAGTTAAGCAACTGATTCTTTCTTGCTTACTTAGCAATGTTTATCATCCTTACACCTATGGCAGTGATTTGATTTCATAATGTTATTTAAAACCCTTTATAGGGCGCTTGGGTAGCTCAGTCAGTTAAGCATCTGCCCTCGGCTCAGTTCATGATCCCAGGGTCCTGGGATCAAGTCCGTGTTGGGCTCCCTGCTCAGTGGGGCATCCGCTTCTCCCTCTCCCTCTGTCCCTTCCCCTGCTCGTGTGCGCATGTGTGCTCTCTCTCTCTCTCTCTCACCTGTGCATGCATACACACACACATTTGCTCTCTCTCAAATAAATAAAAAATTAAAACCGTTTATAAATGTGGATTATTGATTAAAATTTGGATCAGCATTGAATTGCAAAAACAGTGAATAGAATTAGTCCATTGCTACTAAACATCATTTGTTAGAATCTAGCACAAATATGTGGCCAAAGTGGAGAAGGGACAGAAAAAAAGGTTGGTAGAACTGCATATGTCATTCAGTGTCTTTATTTTATGTATTTTTTAAAAAAAGATTTATTTTAGAGAGAGGACGCATGCACACACAATTGTGGGGAGGAGAGGGGCAGAGGGAAAGGGAGAGAGAATCTCCAGGCGACTCCTGCTGAGTGAAGTGCCTGATGCTGGGCTTGATCCCTTGACCCTGAGACCACAATCCTGAACTGAAATCAAGAGTCGGACGCCCAACTGACTGAGCCACCCAAGGTGCCCCTGGTGTCTTCATTTTAAAAGTGATCCTTTTAACCAGCTCTGCAGTAAAAACAAAAAAGACAACTCACAGTAAAGCACCCACTATTAACCTTTCATCTCCATAGCCTCCTAGGGTCCCATTGGCTGCACTTTCTTTTTTTTCCATGCACACCCTCCCAAGTTCTACTTCTTCATGTTGTGCTACAATGTATAGACTTTTCCATATTTCTGCTTTGCCCCTGTGTTTGTAATTCTTTTTTTTTTAAAGATTTTATTTATTTACTTGACAGACAGAGATCACAAGTAGGCAGAGAGGCAGGTGGTGGGGGGGGGGGAGGAAGCAGGCTCCCCGCTGAGCAGAGAGCCCGATGCGGGCTCGATCCCAGGACCCTGAGACCATGACCTGAGCCGAAGGCAGAGGCTTAACCACTGAGCCACTCAGGCACCCCGTGTGTTTGTAATTCTTAATGGTCACAGCTGCGTGAACTAAAGCTGAAGTCAGCCAGGCGGGACAATCTAGTTCAGGTGGTTAGAGAGGCCGGGGACAAGCAGTTTGATCCTTGAGAGCATGGCCGGGTGGGGTCAGCTCTGGCCTCGTGGGCACGGATAAAAAAGATGTGCTCGTGCCTGCTGCGGACAATGATAATAATTTCCATGTGCCAAATTCATTTTCCCAGCAGCCCTTCTGAGGTGGGCACTGTTATCTCTGTTTTATTTGAATAATGAGGAGAAAGAGGCCTTTTGTGATAATTTGTCCAGAGTCACACGCTGGTCAGCAGTGCAGCTGGGATCGGAAGCTGGGGCAGTGTAACACCAGTGTTTGAACTGGAACCGGATTCCTCTGACTTCAGAAAACTCACCACCTTCTCTCTTCCGCCTTCATGCTCGCCACAAACACATCTGTTACCCGCGTTAAAGTGATAGAGGCTTGATACTAGACTGAGCCGGAGCAAATGCTTCAGGTGAGCAGGAGCCCCAGGAACCGCCCCCCCCTCCCCCCCCCCCCCCCCTCGCCTGCCCGCCTCGGCATCAGAGCTTTGTTTGTCCTCCTTGGAAGGGAGCGGGGCAGACAGCCAGGCCACAGTCAGGCTTTTCTTTCGCTCCATCCTGTAGTTGGCCTTGGGGTTTCTCAAACTTAACGGGGCATGACAATGACCGCACAAGGTCACCTGAAGCGTTTGTACTGGACTTTGTGGGGTAATCTTGGCCCTTGGTAGATTTTGGCCCTGACCTTAGAACCTAATCCCCACTGATGAGTGGCCACCAGGTTCCTAATTAGAAGTTATCTGTGTGCCTGTTCTATCCTCTGGACAAATTAAAAATGTTCCCATGTTCTCCCTTATGCCTTTTGCCATGTCAGTGTTTGGAAGTCATTGACGCAGTTCTGTCGCTGCCTGGAGGGGCCCTGAGAGGAGGCGTTTCCTCTGACTGCCGCCAGGCCCCTATGTGTCTGGGACTGATAGGTCCAATTCCTCTATTTTTCCAGGGTCTATTGAAGTTTTACACAGGAGTTAAAACAGATTCATGTCCTTGAGCAGGATTGGCAGTTGGACTCCAGAAGTCTGATTGGGGCAGATGGGTGAGAAGTATCTGGATTTACACCCTGGGTCGCTGGTTTCCTATTATCTAGAATTGTCTTTTTCTGGAGTGTGGATGGCGGGGGGGCCGGGGGGCGGGTTCCTAGTTCTAGGGTCCTGGCATTATCTGAATTCAGAATGTGGTTTTGTTTTGAGTTATGTTCCGTGTGGTCGGAAAGGTACATTTGTAACACAGTGACATTGTGGACTGTGTAAAATTTGTGGGCTTAGGAACCTCTTTCCCATGTATTTTCCTTCAGGATAAATGGATTTTGAATTTCACACAATTGACTTACTGATGAACTTTTGAGACCCAGCCTGCTCTTGGGCGAGAACTCACTTACTATGATTACTTGTATGGCATAAATGTTGTAGAAGGTCAGCTGACAGGCCAGAGTTGTCTAGGAGGAAGGCCTGGGGCTCAGTTCAAGCATCACTAGCTTCATGGAGGACATTACACTTGACGAGGCAGAGACAAGTGGGGAAGGCATTTTAAATACAGGGAGCTGCCTGAATGAAGGTGGGAAGGAGGATGGTTTTCACATGAGCCAGTGGCTCATCAGACCCAACCAGAATGTTGGGAACACATTGTAGAGTAACTGAAAATAAGGTTGGAAGGGACTGGGATATGTTGGACCCTTAAAGCCAAAGAGACTAGATGAGACAGAAGATAGGTCTTTGAGCAGAAGAGGGACATGATGAGAACAGTGTTTAAAGAAGGCTAGCTGGGGTGCCTGGGTGGCTCAGTAGGTTAAGCGACTGCCTTCGGCTTAGGTCATGATCCTGGAGTCCCAGGATCGAGTCCTGCATTGGGCTTCCTGCCCGGCGGGGAGTCTGCTTCTCCTGCTGACCTCTCTCCTCTCATGCTCTCTCTCTCTCAAATAAATAAATAAAATCTTAAAAAAAAAAAAGAAGAAGAAGAAGAAGAAGAAGGCTAGCTGGGCTGCAGAATGCCATGTGGGCTGGAGGCTGGGGATGAGGGATGAAACCAGAAAGAAATGTTGAGGTATGAGGTGATGAAAGAAGAAATGTTGAGGTATGAGGTGATGAAAGAAGAACTCCGTCAACAGGACTTGGGGAACAAAAGAGGCTTGGAGGATAAAGAAGAGGAGAACATTGGAGATGACCCATTGGGGTTGGAGCCTTAGTGGTTGGAAGATCAGGCGTTCCTTGATGGATGAGAGGTAGTTAGTGTGGGGTCGGGTTGGGTGGGCAGAAATGAGGGGACAGATGGGTCCATTCGGTTTAGAATTAGGCCTTTTTAGACCTAGATAGGATCTGTGTGTGGGTGTAAATTAGAGAGGAACAGCTAGAATTTCTAGCCAAGGGATGGATTCGTGTGTATAGTTGGGTATGGGAGACAAGATGGCAACTCCTACCACCTTCCCAGTGAATTAGGGGCAAGGCCATCTGCTTAGAGGGAGAAAAGAGGGAGACAAAATGGGAGGCCTGGATGAGAGACAAGGCCTGGCATCACACCAGTGGGGGATCTGACCAGGAAGTCAATGAGCTAATTCAGGAATTTCCTGAAAACAGCAATGTCCTAGTCCAGGTCTGCATGCTGTAGTCACCTCTTATCTGGGATCTGGAGCATCCCCCACCCAGCTCTCTCCCCCCACACCCTCCCTAGCCTGGATGAAGATCCCTAGCAGTGGGAATGACTTGCAGGCATGGGGGTGGGGATGTCTCGCAGGCGATAGATGGCGGTGTTAATGATTGAGACGGGGTAGTACAGATGGTGGTTTGATCTGAAAATACAGATGGTGGTTTTGTCTTAAAAACTAGGCCAGCCCTTCTCTTACCTTGTTTTCTTCCCCCATTAAAAAAAAAAAAAAGCGGGGCTCCTGGGTGGCTCAGTGGGTTAAAGCCTCTGCCTCCGGCTCGGGTCATGGTCCCAGGGTCCTGGGATCGAGCCCCACATTGGGCTCTCTGCTCGGCAGGGAGCCTGCCTCCCCCATCTCTCTCGCCTGCCTCTCTGCCTACTTGTGATCTCTATCTGTCAAATAAATAAATAAACTCTTTAAAAAAAAAAAAAAAGCCAGGCAGAGTAGGAGGGGGATCATTTTTTGTGAGAAGGCATGTAATTGTGTCCCTGTAAGGATAGATGGGAATCTGGAGGAGTTACTGTTTGAATCCACAAGAGGGTGAAGCCTTCTGTCGCCACAGCACACGCGAGGGCTGATTTTCTGTCTGCATCTCATTCTTAGTAGGCTCTGCCGACTCTCCACCCAGGACCAGAAGAAGTGAGGGATGTTTCCACAGCTGGGCTAATAAGCAAGACAAGGTCTAGAAGTATTTGTTAATCTGAGATGAACTGTCTCAATATTATTAGAAAAATATTTTGACTTAATTGCCTTAGGCACGTTAATCATTTCAAGTGTACTCTCATCCCTTTGCTTGACTTGGGCAGTTGCCCAGAATTTCTCTGGGCAAAATGAAAATGTAGGAACTCTAAGTAGGTTCTGTTCCATGAACATTGAATCATAGAACCATAGACGTACAGAATTTAGAGCTTTCTGGAAAACTTCTCGAAGACGAGGAGGGTCCCCTCAGTTTACAGTGAAAGAACCCAGGCTCAGGGAGGTGAAGTGGAGGAGCACCACCGCTGTCATTTGAGGGTCTTCATCCCCCTCGGAGTTCCTGGCCCTGCTGCCTCATGGCTTCACTCGGTATGAATTTTTAGTGGCTGATTCTACAACCAACTGAACAGTTATCAAAATCTCACACTTGGGTAGAACTGTTGGGCTCGGTCATATCACTGGGCTGCCGCCAGCTCCAGTCCTTCCCTGTCACATCCACAATGGTGGTTGCGTAGGATGGGGGGATGTTACCTGACGGGGCCTACAGGCGAGTCGTCCTCTTCAGAGGGGACCACAGTGTGGCCATTTGGCCATCTAGGACTGTGCCTCTACCAGGAACACAGTACCTCGTGACCTTGCAGGTCTTGAACATGGCCTTGGGTTTCTTGTCTCCTTCCCTTTTCTCATGGTCTGTCCTTCACAGAATGTATTCTCAACACTGACTGAGTCTTTGTGGTCAGCCTGTCAAGTCTACAAGAGCCAGCTCTCCACTTTCTTATCACCTTCTCTTACCGCCGCCCATCGCTTCCTTTATCTCTCTCTCTCTCTCAAGAGTTGTTTTCCATTTCTGAGGAATTAATCTGAAATACTTTCCTCACATGAACAGCTGAGCCATCAGTTGATACGAATGGATTCAGATATGTGAACTAGGTTTTTTAGTTTACAAATATGATTTGGAGGGGAAAAAAAATCCAATACTTTACTGTTTATTATGACTAGAAAATACAGAGGAATGATTGTTCCTGACAGTCTGTTTTTCTAAAGTTAAGAGTGTGATCCTCGTGTGGGCACCAGAGAACAATATGCATGTTACGTATACTATTGTCATTGTTTTCTGCAGTGATTTCGGAGACTAATGTTCTTAAGCTGATGGAATGGGGAATACTTTCTTGGGAAGTGTAAAACCCAGAAACTGCAACGTAAGAGATTGAGAGATTCAACACCTCAAAATCTAAAACTTTGTATATTTCAAAATTAAAAGGCAGGTCAGAGATGGGAAGCGATATTTGCAATAGACAGTAGAGAAAGTGGTGACTGGTAACTGTCCACGACTCATAAAGTAAATAGGAAAAACCCTTGAGCAAGAATGATGAATGACCAGTTAACAGAAGAAGGAAAACAGATGGGGAAAAGCTTGAAATGATTATCAAAGCATTGAGATGCCTTTTTACCATTGATTAGATAGACGAAAATTAAAAATAATGTTTGGTCTTGACCAGAGTTCGGGGTGGATACTTCATATGCTGCTGGTAGGAGTGTAAATTAGCAAATCAGGAAGATTCGCAAGACAGTTCCATAATTGTCAATATGAACTTCCTTTGACCCATCAGTTCCACTTCTAGAAATGTATCCTACAGATAGGCTTGCACTGGACACAAGATTTATATAGAAGGCTTTCAAGATAGCATTGTTTCTAATAGTGAAAATTTAAAAAAAAAAACCTCAAATTTCTATCAAAGAAATGAGTAAGTGGATGATGGCGTATCTGTATTATGTAGAGAAAACGTGTGTGTGTATGTATACCTGTCAATTTACTATATAGGCGTACGAAAAAGTTCAAGAAATAGTGAGGGCTCTCTGGGTGGCTCAGTCAGTTACACATCTGCCTTCGGCTCAGGTCATGATCTTGGGGTCCTGGGATGGAGCTCCATATCGGGCTCCCTGACCTGCAGGGGGGCTGCTTCTCCCTTTCCTTCTGCCTACCCCCCACCCAACTCATGCTCTCTGTCTCGAATAAATAAATAAAATCTTAAAAAATAGTAAGTGAAAAACAAACTGCAAAGCAGTATGTGTAATATGATCTCATTTAAGACTAAGAAATAGCTTTATGTGTTTGTGTGGACTTATAAATACAAAAGGACTGGGAGGAAGGATACTTTTCTTTTTTGTTTTTTTAAGGAAAGATCCATTCCAACCAGTTGATTTGAGAGGAGCAGTTTTGGAAGGTTTTTACAGTGAGTTTGAAACTGTTTTTTGGTGGGGTTTCTTTTGTATATTTTTTTTAACTGGAGTGCAAATGTACAGATACCATGTAATCCTATATTTTCACTTCTAAAACCTAATTTATTGAGGAAATAATCAGAGGCAGTCCAAGGTTGTGTATAGAATCGTATGCATTGTAGAGTTGTTTGTGATAGCAACAAATTCCAAGTAAGTATCTTGTGTTGAAAAAGTTATGTTGTGGAATAGTCAATTTTAGGTAACTATTTAAAATCATGTGTAAAAGAATCTCTGTTAACTTGAGGAAATACTTCAAAGCACAGTTAACATCTAGGGAATGCTTGCTTTGTACCCAAGACCATGCTCAGTGCTTTACATAAATTGTTCTATTTAATCTGAAGTCTTTTGCCATTCCATTTTACAGATGGAGAAACAGAGGCTTGGCTAGTGTAAATGACTCGCCTGAGGGTCAGACTCCTCCCAGGTTGGTGGATCTGAAGCCAAAGGCCTTACTGATACCCATATGCTAGATCACTTCACTGTGTAATCTTGTGTATAAAAACAGATAGCATGCATACATATGGTGTGACTCATTTTATAAAAATGAATCTTTCTGTGCCTTAGCTTTCTTTTGAGTAACTTATGGGGGATGGACTAGTGCGATTTTATATTCCAAAGATCATGATTTCATTTTAAAGATTGACATCTATTTACATGTAATTTTTTTCCAGATTATGAAAATATTTGGAAATACTTAAAACTAGAAAATAAAAATTACTGATAAGCATAACTGACATTAGTGCTGCCTGCCCCCCTCTGGTTTGGGCTGATGTATGTATGGAATGAACATTATTATTTTTTTAAGATTTAATTAATTTCTTTATTAGAGAGAGCACCTGCAAGCAGAGGGAGGAACAGAGGGAGAGGGACAAGCTTAGGCTTGATCTTACAGCCTTGAGATCATGACCTGAGCTGAAATCAAGAGTCAATCAGATGCTTAACCAACTGAGCCACCCAGGTGCCCCTGGAACGAACATTATTGAGGAATGTACTGCAAAATTGTTTTCTGAAAAGTTCTTACCAATTTTGTTCCAACCATTAGTGCAATAGTGGGTTTGTATCAGTGTGCCCTTGACAGCATCATATATTTTAATGATGGGATGTTGGCATTTGATGACCCAAATTGTTTCACTGATTTGTTTCCCAGCTGATATTTTTAGTAAGTTGAACTTTTTTTGTTTGTGTATTGGCCATTTGAACTTTGGGGTGAATTGCCTGTTTATGTTATCTATTGATGATGTGTTAGGAATTATCTATTGATGATACCTTCCTAAACTTGATCATTTTAAGACCTTAAGAAAGACTATCAGAAAGCCCTTATAAGGGGAAGTTTCACTCTCGTAGAATGCATTTTTCTTACAAGGATGAATTGGTGGTCTATGGTTAAAACATGATTTCTTAACCACTTGGGATTTATTTAGCTTTGAAATTTAAGGAATGAGGGGCGTTTGGGTGGCTCAGTCGGTTAAGCATCTGCTTTTGGCTCAGGCTATGAACCTGGGGTCCTGAGATCAAGCCTCTCGGCAGGCTTCCTGCTCAGTGGGGAGTCTTCTCACTCTGCCTCTGCCCCCTCCCTGCTCCTGCTCTCTCTCGCCCTCCTGCTCTCTCAAATAAATAAAATCTTTTAAAAAAATAATAAAATAATAAAAAAATTTAAGGAATGATTGGTGAAAGGTACACAGCATTTCTTTGTCCAAACTTTTGCAACTTACTGCAAGCCTCTAATTTTTTCAAAATAAAGTTTAAAAAAAGTTCAGGTTATGGTAAAAGTCAGGGTCCCTCCTGTTAGTACTTGTTGAAGGCCTTGATCATTCTGACTGGTGGAGCAGGTGGGTGGGAAGCAGCATTTGACAACAGATCCAATGCCAAACAAGGGCAAGGAGCACTGCCTTTTTTGTTTGTTTGGAAATAATTTCAAATTTTAAAATGGTTGCAAAAATAAAAACTGAATAAGGAGCACTATGTACTCTTTCCCAGATTTACCTCTTGTTAACATTTGACCCCGTGAACATCAGCAGTCGAAACAGTTGAAACGTGCTTACGTGGTGACCACAGCCACTAACCACTCTTCTTCTTACCCTCCTTCCAGATTTCTAACACCGGCCTCCTAGGTTCCAGGCATTCACTCACCTGAGCAAAAACGTCTACACCCAGTTTTCAAATTTCATAAGAACCTACAGGGGTTCTGTTTCCTAAGATTTACATATAAATCCAAACACTTAAAAAGCTTTGAACAGTTGATTCCCTGACCCTCAACTCAGATATTAACCTTCCTCCCCTGCCCCCGCAGCAGAGCCCCTCAGCTGTAGCTAACCCAGCTGTTTAGCCCCCTTCTTGTTTCTGACTTGTTCCCATCTCAGGGGCCTTGTCGTGTGCTAAGATTTCACATCTGCAATATTCTTTTCATGTCTAGGCCATAGCCCTGCTTTTCTGCTTTAAAAAAAAAAAAAAAAAAAAAAAATCATTCCCAGACTTCCTTACTTGATTAGCCCCAACTGATCTGGGCCTACCTGTTCTAAGTTTCTGTTTTACTTAAGGGTCTTTTGCTTTCACGTAGATGTCCTACACGATTCCATCTGTTGTCTCCTTGAGTTCCCCTTTGTGGGTAGCACCGACGTTATCAACTCTGTCGGCCTCCATAGGCCTTGTGCAGTTGTGCTGGAGGCATCACCTGGTTTTGAAGGAGTTACTATGAACTGAACTTGGATTTCATTATTGGAACCAGCTAGCAGCCTATAAAGCAAAATTCTAACTGTGTTGCTGCATTTGAACACCTTTTTCCTCCCAGGTGGGCCTTCTCTGTGGCAGGTGAAAAGGTCCATGCACTGGCGACGAGGGTGGACCAGTAAGCCTGTGGTAGAGGCGCAGGACCCTGCTGGGTTGGAAGAGACTTTGGGGTGTGGGTCTTAGAACCTAATAACTAATGGGAAAGGCATTCTGAGCTTCTGACAGTCAGAGTGCCTTGGGAAGGCTGCCTGTGCCGAAAGTACTTTCTTTCCTCTTTCGTTTCTCTTTTTAGATGAAACTTAAGGCCAGAGCTAGTTCATTATCTAGAATGTCAATATTGATTTTTGTTTGCGAGGTGGAGTGTTAACAGATTAGAATGGCTGGCAATTCTCAGCTGCTTCATTGAATTTCAGTGAATCAAGAGACAGCTATTCGGATGCACTTGAAATTTTTAGGCAAAGCCAGACCTTCTGGTGACCAGATTCAGCTGTTTCCTCTGCACCGTCAAGGCGGAAAAATAGAGTCTTGAGACCTCTTCCCGACTTTTTATAAAACCAAATCCTATTTTTTAAAAAGCACAGATAAGAGGTATTAAGCCATCCTCTGCCACACAATGCAGCTTGCCTCTTTTCCCCTTCCAGAAGAAGTTTTTGAATTAAAATTATTGACTGACACAGCCTGTGCTAGCGGATGGTACTCACACATCATGCGTCCAAGTGCAGGCTTGTTCAGAGGCAGCAAATATCCAACAGGCTGAATCTTATAAAGGCAAAGCATTTTAATAATGATCTTGAAGGATTAGTGATGCTCCTGAAAAATGAGGCATATTCCAGACAGACTTGCCTCCTAAGATCTGCTCTATTACTGTGCGCATGTTATCTGGAGACTAGCTCAGTTTTTAGTCAAAATTGTTCTTTTCGGGACCCCCGGGTGTCTCAGTCGGTTAAGCGTCTGCCTTTGGCTCAGATCATGATCCCAGGGTCTGGGGATCGAGCCCCACATTGGGCTCCCTGCTCAGCAGGGAGCCTGCTTCTCGCTCTCCCTCTGCTGATCCCCTTGCTTGTGCTCTCTCTCTCTCTCTCAAATAAATAAATAAAATCTCTAAAAAAAATTGTTCTTTTCCCTCCTTGCTTCCCTCCTTCTCTTTTTCCTTCCTCTAGTGCTTTCTTTAATCTGGTATATGATTTAGAAATTAATATTAATGATGATAATAATGGCCACATCATTTTTTTTTTAGGATTTTATTTATTTGTTAGGGAGAGAGAGAGAGCGAGCACAGGCAGAGTCGCAGGCAGAGGCAGAGGGAGAAGCAAGCTCCCTGCCGAGCAAGGAACCCGATGTGGGACTCCATCCCAGGACGCTGGGATCATGACCTGAGCTGAAGGCAGCCGCTTAACCAACTGAGCCACCCAGGCGTCCCAAGCCACATCATTTTTTAAAAAGATTTATTATTTTAGAGAGAGTGTGTGTGTGTGTGTGTGTGTGTGCACATACGTATATGAATGGGGGGAGGGGCACAGGGGGAGAGAGAAAGAGAGAATCCCAAGCAGACTCCTTGCTGACCATGTGGCCCGATGGGGCCACTGAGATCATGACCTGAGCCGAAATCCAGAGTTGGACTCTCAACTGACAGAGCCACCGAGGCGGCTCACCCTCACTATTTGTTTTAATGTGGAAGGACCAAGTAGATGAATTACTGGTAAGTGAGTGACCGGGAAGGAACTATTTTCTCTTTTTATGGCCATGTAGGATGCCAGGATTAAATTGTTTCAGACAGCTAGAGGTAAGAAGGACAATTTTTATTAGAAAATTAGCTCCCCCCTGAAAAAAAATCACCAGAATTCAGGAAGGTTATTATATCTGAGTTAATAAATGTTAACATTGAGTCTTGAAATAGCTTTTCATTTTTCATTATATAGTCTGATTTATTGTTGATTGGTTTTTCATGGCCTAATTAATGATGATAACCTTTTTGAGTGACTAGAAATAAAATAAATATCATGGATGTTTCATATCCTAACCTTGACTGTACTGCTTGAGAGTCTCATGGACTTCACGATAGGGAGGGCAGTTGGCTCCTGGCTTCCTGTTTGAGGTCTTTGTTTTTTATGAGTTCAGGTTAGATGGGAGCTGAGCCATTGATTTATTCCTTGTTTTAGACTGGATAGAACCGAATCCAGCAAAAATGTTAAGGAGAGAAGCCCTTCTTTGAGGCTTTTTCAGTCTTATTTATTTATTTGTTTAGAGAGTGAGCACAAGCCTGTGCCGAAGGAGGGGTGAGGCAGAGAGAGAGGGGGAGAGAATCTTAAGCAGGCTCCTCTCTCAGTGCGGAGCCCTCTTTGGGGCTAGATCTCACAACCCTGAGATTATGACCTGAGCCAAAAATCAAGTGTCAGATGCTTAATGCGCTGAGCCACCCAGGCGCCCCTTATTTATTTATAAAGAGAGAAGGCTTTCTCAGTCTTGATGAGAACAGTGGCCATCTTTACAAGGCATAGGAACTTTAAAGGAGAATTACAGTCAGGATCTTAGGAAAGACCAGTCAGCAGAACAGTTTGAAATGTCCTTTTTCCCTGAAACATACCTAACCAAGGCTAAGGTTCAGGGAGCATTGGGCTCTAAATAGCTTTTTTTTTTCTTTTTTAACTTCCCAGCAGTATGGGAGCATAAATACAAATTGCATTTGTTACCTTAGAATGTAACCACATGGCAAAGGCTAAAGAACAATATGAACTTTGTGAGTAGAATTGTTTTCATTGGCATGATAAGTAGTTCAAAGTATTTTATTATTTCATTGTAAAGTTTTGAATAAATATTTTAAAAAATATTTTTTAGTTTAATTTTTTTTTTAAGATTTTATTCATTTATTTGACAGACAGAGATCACAAGTAGGTAGAGAGACCCACAGAGAGAGAGGAAGGGAAGCAGGCTCCCTGCCGAGCAGAGAGCCCCATGCGGGGCTCGATCCCAGGACCCTGAGATCACGACCTGAGCCGAAGGCAGAGGCTTTAACCCACTGAGCCACCCAGGTGCCCCTTAGTTTGAATTTATGCCAAAACATACACAGCGTAAAATTTACTGTCTTCACTGTTTTTGGGTGAGTAATGTTAAGTATATCCACCTTGTTATGCAAGCAACCTCCAGAATTTTTCATCATACAAAACTGAAAATCTGGGCACTTGGGTGGGTCAGTGGGTTAAAGCCCCTGACTTCGGCTCAGGTCATGGTCCCAGGGTCCTGGGATCGAGCCCCGCATGGGGCTCTCTGCTCAGCGGGGAGCCTGCTTTAGTCCTCTCTCTCTCTGCCTGTCTCTCTGCCTACTCGTGATCTCTGCCTGTCAAATAAATAAATAAAATCTTTAAAAAAAAAACCCTGAATATCTGTACCCACTAAACAGCAACTCCCCATTTCCCGCTCCCCAGCCCCCAGTAACTGCCATTCTGTGTTCTTTTTATTGGAATTTGCCTACTCAAGTTACCTCAGGTTAGTGGAATCATTCGCTATTTGTCTCTCCGTGACTGGTGTACTTGGCTTAGTGTGAGGTCCTCAAAGTTCTCAGTCTGTCGTTCCCTTGCTGCTGAGTGGATGCAGCCCTCTGGGGTTCTAGTTCATTGTGGTAAGGTCTTCAGTTAGTGCTCTACCTCGGTCAGTCCCGAACTTCGATTTCTGCTCAGGACATCGTTAAAATTAAAGTTCCAGTTTGCCAGGAATCACCCAGTGTTTTGAGGGCTAGCCTGGCTTCTCCGGAGCTCCTCCCTGGGTTCCCGTTGGCCTTAGCCTCAGCCTGGTTATTCCTTTCCCAATTGTTAAAGCTTGAGTGCTTTCTAGAAGATTATTTTTTCTTTTTAATATCAAGTTCAGTGTTCATTGTTTTCAGCAGAATGGTCAGCCTGATGATAGAACTCGCCTTCCTAGTCACCAGACCCCTGGCTTGGGTTTATCAATGTTGCCTCTGCTACCCCGGTCCGTTCTGGGGCTGGATGTGGTTAATCTTTAGCCCCATTTTGCTCACGACCAAATCAGACTTTTGCTCAAACGCACCCCTGGCAGGAAGTCCTCCTCTGTGGCAACATGAGCTATAGGCCCTCCCCTCGCAGGACTCAGGAGCCAGGGTCAGAGCCCAGGGTCCTGTGATCTGCTGATGGCTTTGGAAGAAGGAGACCTGTCGGGAAGGAAATTTCCTTTCCGGCCTTTCGCTTCCTGAGGGCTTGATAAGGTTGGCTCCTTTTCTGGAGCCCGGTTATAACTGAGTTGGAGTAGAGGGCAGGAGCTAGTTATTTTTTAGGATACTGGATTGTCAGGTGGATGATGAGATGACTTAATTTCTCTGCACAGCTGGTCACAGGCTGCTGGCTGTGAACTGAGCTTTTGGCCCCTGGGAGAGCTGTCCCTAAACGTCCGTGAAGGAGCGCAGAGGGCGGGTACCAAGTCCAGGACGAAGCAGTCATAAGGAACGTGCGTGACACGCGTGACTTGCCGGAGGAGGCAGCCTGCTGTGGTGAAAAGGGCATCAGGACATCAGTGTCAGAAACCCATGTCTAACTGTCTCTCCCTTCCCCCTTCTGAGTCGGTGCCGTGGCCTTGGACAGACTACGTTATCTTCCTGGGCAGCAGTCAGGTGCTCTTTTCTCTTGACCTTGGTCGTCCTGCAGGGCTGTGACTGTGGGACGGTCTGTTTTGCAGGCCCCAGAAGCCGGCCATTGGGAAGACCGAGTGGAGGCAGTGACCACTTGAAGGGCTGTCTGGAACCCAAACCATTGTCTCTGGTTCCACGGCATTCCATTACCCAGCAACGCTGATCCTAGAAGCAGCTTTACTGCAGTCTCATCTCCTCATTTTGCAGATGAGCAACAGGGCCCCTAGATTTTCTTGTGTTTAAACAGTAGTAGTGCTGCTGTGGCCTCACAGGGCGTGTTTTATCCGTATTTTATCAGGTAAAACCGAAAAGAACCGATAAGACACAAACAGATAAAAATAAGCATTCAAAAAACCCCAAACTGGTGAAGTAGAGCAAGGCTTTGGTCAGCGGGGATGTGGAGGAGTTTACGTGGGTCCCCGAGGCTACCACCTGAGCCCTAGAGAAAGACACTGGGGGGTAAGCCAGACTGGCCGCCTTTAGCGGGCTTCCTGGCAGCCAGCTCTCCTTAGGGTCCAGCTTGGGCCCTATTGGCTGACATAGGCCTTGAGACAGTCTGAGCAGAGATGAGCAGAGGCCCTTTCACGTGGCAAGTCGGGGAGCCTGACTGTGTGGAGGGGGATTGGGCAAGTAGGCCCCTGGGGGTGGGTCTTCCTGGGCAGGTGCTTGCTCATGGTACCACAGGCTCCTGGATACACTGTTTTCTCCCTTTGGCTGCTGCCTGGCCCCGACTTTGCCATCTCACCCTCGACTACAGCCCGGCCTCTCTCCACTCTTGCCTAGCTCCTCAGAGGACTGACTCACACTGTTCAGCACCCAGGTCATGCTCTGTCTTTACCCCTGTGCCTGCAGTCATTTTAACTTGTAGCCATTGCTACCAGGGATGCAGACTCAGAACAGCAGAGCCTTATAGGCCATTCTTTATGCTATTAAAGCAACTTAAAGATTTTATTTATTTATTTGAGAGAGAGAGAATTGAGCAGGAGGAGAGGAGAGGAGAGAGAATTTCAGACTCTTCACTGAGTGGGGAGCCCAACACAGGGTTCGATCTCACAACCCTGAGATCACAACCTGAGCCAAAGTATAGGATGCATAACTGACTGAGCCACCCAGGTACCCCATTATTAAAGCAATTTCAATGAGGCTTATTTTTCAGCCTACTGAGAATTATCAAGTATCAAACTTTTCAAATTACCTCTATAATTTTCTTCTTAAATTACTCTTATAAAACTAGGTGACAGTTAAATGAAAAAATATGTGTTGCACTTGGTATTTTTCTTCTTACTAAGCTTACAAACCTGTTGGTTTAAAGATAACCGGGTAGGATTGTCCTGGACCTGAGGCTGTGTGTTTTCAACTTGCCCTCAGCTCCTGGATTTAAATTGCTTTCTCTGTCCATAAAGATCATTCCCTTTTCCTGAATCTGTTGGGGATAGAGGGTCATGGTAAGCATGGACAAAACTCTGTTGGAAAGTTTCTATGAATGTAATTTCTCTTAAACATTGATGCTAAAAATGTGTAGTTTCAGATGTGTCCGTGTTGTGACTGTGCTCTTGAATGGTCATTCTTGTTACCATTGGGGTATTTTCTTTTCTCACAACACAGGATCGCTGTCCCCCACCCCCACCCCCCTCCACCACGGATTTACTTTTTCTCTTGTTGGTAGTATCAGGTGCCAGCATTTTGCACATGAATAGTTAACAGAAGACTCAAAATATAGGAGTTCTTCAAACTAAAGAAACACAACACGCAACGTGACGTTGATCATCTATCATAAATTATTTGTCGAAGTGTATTGTGTTGGATTGTATGCAACCATCTATAATCATGTAGGACTTTAGATTTGGAAAGAACTCTTGATCCTCCATTTTACAGATGAAGATTCTGAGAACCAGAGAAGTTGTGGCTTGTTCCGGGTCCCACAGAGTCAGCTGCTAAAGGAGCAGGTCCCAGGAGCCCTATTTGCGTGCCCGCATGTATATACCAGCAGCCCCCAGGGCTGCCCTTCCGCTCCCCATGATGCCGCTCTTGTGCTGCTGGTCTCCCACTGCTCCCCAGCGCCCGCCCACCCTCCTGGAGGTAAAGGCCCATCTGGCAGGACACATCAAGCTCATGCTCATCTTTACACCTTTTCGCTTCTTTCTGATCATGCTCCTTCCACCACAACCTGCCCATTCATTCATTATTTTAATTTTTTTTAAATTTTAAGTAGGTTCCAGCCCAATGTGGGGCCTGAACTCACAGCCCTGAGATTAAGAATCACACGCTCTACTGATGGAGCCAGCCAGCCGCCCCATACCCATCAGGAAAGGCTGAGCAGGTGTCCTACTTCCCACACTGGTATTACCCTCCTCAGAACATGTGAGGTTCATTCCTCAAGTGTGTTTTAGCTCCTTTGATATGGTCTCTTTCCAGATTGTGGTGTTAATTTGCATTTTATAGGATCTGTCATGGTGTGTGGTGTCCAGGAAACGGGCCTTTAGCGTATTAGGGGGAGAGGGAATGTACTAGATACACAGGGTCGGCTTGGTGTTTTCTGTTTTGCTGCACAGCTTTTCAGGTGTCTCTCTTCTCCCCAGCTGGCTGCTGAGTTCCAGAAGGGCAGAAAGCATAGCTCCCATGTCTCTCACCATAGCTCTTAACAGAGTTCTTGGTTGGTGGTGGATTATAGCATTGAGACTTAACTTTCCTGCCCTCTGAATCTTGGGTTCAGTTTAAAATATGTTTCCTTTATCCTGAAGCCCCAGAATATGACCTTGTCTTCATGGCTACCCAAGTACTCTGCCATTTGGGGAACAAAGAAGCCAACAGTTGATAGCAATTTATTTAGAGATTTCCCTTTCCACCCTTGGAGACTTGGCTGCTCCTTTGCCGTGGCAAGATAATATGAGTCCTGGTGGGAGAAGCAAGCCAAATAATTGTTAGGATTGCTGGGAAAATAGCAATGGAAGCAATAATCCTCCTGGGTTGGCTTTTTATAGCTAGAAAACAGCGGTGACATTTTTGTTCCAAGATCCTTAAAGTCCCCAGGCTGCTGCTTTCTAGCCTGTTGGCTTTCTGAAGTGACGCTGGTAACATCTATTGTGCAGGTATTTCAAGTGTTGAGATACGGAAAGGCTGGTAGAAATGAGCCATTTAAGAGGGAGGAAACAATTACTCAGCTGTTGTGAAGTCAGATCGTAGGGCCTCTGTAATACCGGTTTGTAGCTTGCTCATAAAAGAGAATGCCTAACTGGGATTTATCTGGTGAAAATTAAACCATCAAACCCGCTCGAGTGAAAAACAGTGGCCATCTGCCAAGTAAAATCATAATCACCATTTGGAAGGGAGCTTCATCTGTGCTCCGTGTGCACACGACAGCCCCTCCTTGGAGACACATCTCCCTGACTTCTGGTTTCCTTGCTGTTTCCACAGAGCCTGAGCCCTCGTGAAGCTGGCGATGACAAGTCTGAATGGTCGCCATGCCGAGAAGACCATTGACATGCCAAAACCATCCGCCCCCAGAGTGCACGTGCAGAGGTCCGTGTCGCGAGACACTATCGCCATTCACTTCTCGGCGTCCGGCGAGGAGGAGGAGGAAGAGGAGGAGGAGTTCAGGGAGTATCTTGGGGAGGGGCTGGACGACCAAAGCATTGTGACGGCGCTCGAAGCCAAGGAAGACCTCTACCTTGAACCCCAGGGTGGCCATGACTCCACTGGCCCTGCCGGCCAGCCCGTCGTGGCAGATGGCCTGTGCGTGTCCCCTGCCATACTGCCTGTCTCCGAGAACACGGTAAAGCTGTTGGAGGCCCCTCCTCCGGCAGTGCAAGTATTAAGTACAGTGCCATCGGCTCTGTCCCCAGGGTCGTCTTTGTCGGGGCCCTTCGCGAGCTCTCCCAGTGTGTCTTCCCTTTCTGAGCAGAAAACCAGTTCTTCCTCCCCGTTGTCCTCTCCTTCCAAGTCCCCTAGCCTGTCCTCCAGTGCCTCATCCTCCACCCTGTCCAGTACCAGACCCTTCCTGAGCCTTGTGAAGTCCCTGTCAACCGAGGTGGAGCCAAAAGAAGCCCCACAGCCCTCGAGGCACAGGCACTTGATGAAGACTTTAGTGAAGTCTCTGTCCACAGACACCTCCCGGCAGGAGTCAGACGCCGTGTCCTATAAGCCCCCTGACTCCAAGCTCAACCTGCACCTGTTCAAGCAGCTCACACAGCCACGAAACACAGGCGGAGACTCCAAAACCGCCCCCTCTTCCCCGCTGACTTCTCCCTCCGACACGCGCTCCTTTTTCAAAGTGCCCGAGATGGAGGCTAAAATCGAGGACACGAAGCGACGCCTTTCAGAAGTCATATATGAGCCTTTTCAGCTCCTCAGTAAAATTATAGGGGAGGAAAGCGGCAGCCACAGGCCCAAAGCCTTATCTTCGAGTGCTTCGGAACTCTCCAATCTGTCCAGCCTGAACGGTCACCTGGAAAGCAGTAACAACTACAGCATCAAGGAGGAGGATGGTGACTCTGAGGGGGACGGCTGCGGCAGTGACCCCAGCGCCCCCGCGAGTGACCACCCTAGGGCCTCCGATGAGCCCCCAAGAGAGGCGGAGCCCAAGAGTTCCCAGGGGGGCGGCCTGAAGGACTTGGGCCTGAAGACGAGCTCTCTAGTTCTTGAGAAATGTTCCTTGTCTGCCTTAGTGAGCAAAGAAGATGAGGAGTTTTGCGAGCTGTACACTGAGGACTTCGATTTGGAAGCGGAGGCGGAGAGCGCAGTCGATAAACTCCCGGAGAGCCCGCTCAAGCCCGCGGTGCTGGCGGAGGACGGTCCGGCCCTTGACAGTGAGGACGAGGCCCAGTCGGCCGTGCAGCCCCCGGAATTACCGGTGAAGACACTGGGCTTCTTTATAATGTGCGTGTATGGGTACCTCGTCCTCCCTCTGCCCCATTACGTGAGCGGACTCCTCCTGGGAATTGGTCTTGGATTCATGACTGCGGTTTGCGTAATTTGGTTTTTTACACCACCAAGTGCTCATAAACATCACGGGTTACATAAAAACCGACAACACTGGAACACAAGATCTCTGGATATCCAAGAACCGGAAATCCTAAAGGTGAGTCCCTGCCGTGGCTGAGCACACACGCTCCCTCCCGGACGGCCAGAGTTTAGATCCAGCTTCGTTTTCCTAGTCGATTGTCATGGGTTTTCACACAAGCTGTGTGTCTTAGGCTTTGGGGTCTCTCTTCGCTCTCCGGGCCCCCGAGAGGCTTCTCTGGTAAACCTCATTCTAGGTCCGGTGCTAGCAGTTCAGCGAGCTTCTCAAGGATCTCCGTCGCGCTGGAGAGCAGCATCTGCATGTGGTTCCTATTTCGGTCTCTCTCGAAATTTCCGGGGATTTGCTACTTGCTGAGGATTTGTTACAGCTGAGTCTGCCAGGGTTGCATATTCTTGACACCCTGGAGAAGGGTTCAGCACTCCTGGAGTGCCAGCGAAGGAAAGGAGGAAGAGAAGGCAAGTCAATGTCCGTGGTTGGCCACTGCGGGCACACCTCTTGCCTTCGTGCACAGTGAGATGCGGGCTGGAGAAGAGACCTCATTCCCCAGGCTGTGACGGTCTCGGGATCTAGGCCCCCCGACGGGTCGGATGATCCATAGGGTGCAGGAAGAAAATAGTAGAACTTCCATTCACATTTGTTTTTGTATATTTAAAAAGCTGCTCTGTTTTTGTATGTTTCAAAATATATAAGATATAAACATACAGTTGTAGCTTATATAGCTTGTAAGTCACAGGCACATATACACTTTTATATATATATATATATATTTTTAATTGTGGTAAGATCACAATTTGCCATCTTAACCATTGTATGGTGTACAGTTCAATGGCATTAAGTACATTCACATTCTTGTGGCCTCATCACCACTGTCTGTCCCCATAACTCTTTTCATCTTGTACCATGGAAGCTCTCTACCTATTAAATGGTAACTCCTCATTTCTTCCCTCCCTCCAGACCTTGGCAACCATAGTTCCACTCGGTCTTTTTTTTTTTTTTTAAGATTTTATTTATTTATTTGACAGAACACAAGTAGGCAGAGAGGCAGGGAGAGAGAGAAACAGGCTCTCTGCTCAGAGACCCATGTGGGGTTCGATCCCAGAACCCTGGGATCATGACATGAGCCGAAGGCAATCACTTAACCAACTGAGCCACCCAGGTGCCACTCCACTCAGTCTTTTTGATTGAGTATGTCATATAAGTAGAATCAGACAGTATTTGTCCCTTGGGGCCTGGCTTATTTTACTTAGTATAATGACAATTAGTCAGAATTTGCTTTTCTTTTAAGGCCGAATACCATTTGGTTGTGTGCATGTACTCCCATTTTCCTTATCCATTCATCTAGCAGCGGGCACCTGGGTTGTTTCCACATTTTAGTTATGCTGAATAATGCTGTGACCATGGGTGTATAGATGGCTCTTTGAGCTCTTGTTTTCAGTTCTTTTGGGTACATACTCCAAAGTGGGACTGTTGGATCTGATGGTAATTCTGTTTCAAATTTTTCGAGGAACTGCCATACTGTTTTCCACAGCGGCTGTACCATTTCACTTTCCTGCAACAGAGCACGAGGATCTAATTTCTCCATAGCCTTGCCAACACTTTTTTTTTTGGCTTTGTTTGCAGTATTATAGTAGTTCAAAGCTGGTTTCATTTCTCTGTTAATAGGTTTTTTTCCTCCCCTCTGTTTAAATAAGAATGCTTAAAAAATGGCAGCCTGTCTTTCTACTGAAAAAAAAAAAAAATCCAAGAAACAAAAACAAAAAAGCAAAACAAGGGGAGGAAGAAAGCTAAGGGTCCAAAACATTGTTTGTTTTCTAGTTTCATAAACTTTTTATCTTACTCAAAATAAATACACAGATAATGTTTAAAAAAACATAGGAAACCCATAGAAAAAATTTATTTTTTAATCACACTAGTGGGAAGAGATTAACGATTTTGTTATATATCCCGGTTTTGTTCTTTTTTTAAATTTCTGCGAGTATATATACACCACACACGTGCATAGTCACCCTTTTTGTTTTGAC
>RCUC01128748.1:0-26043 GCA_003697995.1 Taxidea taxus jeffersonii | reverse complement strand
AATTCCAGTTAGTGAACAGACAGTGTAATATTAGCTTCAGGTGTACAATATAGTAACTCGGTACTTTCATACAACACTCAGTGCTCCTCAGGACAAGGGCACTTCTTAATTTCCATCACCTGTTTCACCCATCGCCCATGCCGCTCCCCTCTGGTCACCATCTTTGTTCTCTGTAGTTATGAACCTGTTTCTTGATTTGTCTCGCTCATTTTTATGCCCCTTTGCTTATTATGTCTCTGAAATTCCACATGAGTGAAATCATATGGTATTTGTTTTTCTCTGACTGATTTATTTCACTTAGCATAATACTCTAGCTCTGTATATTGTTGTTACAAATGGCAAGATGCCATTCCTTTTTATGGTTGAATAATATTCCATTGCATATATACATATCACCTCTTCTTTATCCATTCATCAGTTGATGGACACTTGGGCTGATTCCATATCCTGGCTATTGTAAATAATGCTGCCATAAACACAGTGATGCATACATCCTTTTGAATTGGTGTTTTTGCAGTCTTTGGGTAAATACCCAGTAGTGTGATTGCTGGATCATAAGGTAATTCTCTTTTTAACCTTATGAGGAGCCTCCATAATTTTTTCCACATTAACTGTACCAGTTTGCATTCCCATCAACAGTGCATGAGTGCCATGGAAATCCTTTTCCTCCATATCCTTGCCAACACTTGCCAAGTGTTTCTTGTGTTTTTGATTTTAGCCATTCTGACAGGTTGTGAAGTGATATTTTATTGTAGTTTTGATTTGCATTTTCCTGATGATGAGGGATGTTGAACATCTTTTCATGTGTCTTTTTGTCATCTGTACGACTTCTTTGGAGAAATGTCTGTTCATGTCTTCTGCCCATTTTTAAACTGGATTATTTGTTTTGGGGTGTAAGTTTTATAAATACTTTACATATTTTAGAAACTAACCCTTTATCAGATATGCCATTTGCAAATATCTTCTCCCATCCCATTGGTTGTCTTTTAGTTTTATTGATTATTTCCTTTGCTGTGTAGAAGCTTTTTATTTTGAAGTAGTCCCAATAATTTATTTATTTATTTATTTATTTTGTTTCTCAGGAGACATATCTAGAAAGAAGTTTCTTTCTTTTTTTTTTTAAAGATTCTATTTATTTATTTGACAGAGATCACAAGTAGGCAGAGAGGCAGGCAGAGAGGGGGGAAGCAGGCTCCCGGCTGAGCAGAGAGCCTGATGTGGGGCTCGATCCTAGGACCCTGAGACCATGACCTAAGCCAAAGGCAGAGGCTTAACCCACTGAGCCACCCAGGCGCCCCTAGAAAGAAGTTTTATGACTGATGTCAAAGTTACTGCCTATGCTCTCTTCTAGGATTTTTATGGTTTCAGGCCTCACATTTAGCTCTTTAATTCATTTTGAATTTATTTGTGTATAGTGGACACTGGCTTTATTCTTACCATTTTCCCTAATTTCACATCCAAGCAGTCATCAATATGCCAATTATTTTTCAATAATCATTCTCATATTTGCTCCTTTTCCCCATTCTCTGATGGCCTCTAGCCATGAAGGTCAGCTCTGCTCAATGTTAGGGTAAACTGTGTTGTTACTTTGTGGTGGGATTGTGGCTAATTTTTTGCCAACAATTTCTACATCCTGCCCTAGCTCTGTGTACCATCATAGAATTCATGTTTATTAAGGTATTACTCTCTTTACTAAGGTTTCTTCATTCAAAATTTACTGGTTCCCTTTGTCAAATTTCTTAGCCTCCTCTTGAAGAGTTTGTGTAGTCTTTGTCTTAGCAAATTCTCTAGGTACCTTTCTTACTTTTCCTATACATGAAAGCTTCATTCCAGTTAGATCACTCTACTCTGTATACTTTGAGGTGGTGAAGGACCTGAAATCAGAAAAGGAGAGTTCAAATCTGCCTCAGCCACCTGATCTCTGTGGGGCTTTACACCTTCATTTCCCTCTCTGAAAATATTTTCATCAAAAATAAGGGTAACAAAGGAAACAAGATGGGATCGGGAGGGAGACAAACCAAAAGAGACTCTTAATGTCATAAAACAAACTGAGGGAGGTGGGTGGGAGGGGTGTTGGGAGAGAGTGGTGTGGTTACATTATATGGTTATATAAAAATAAAAAATAAATAAATTTTAAAAAAAGAAAAAAAATAAGGGTAACAAATATCATCTTAAGGTTGTGTTGATTATACAGTTAAATATCAAATACAAGAAGAGTTCCATAAACCCTTCCATACTACACAAATTAAAGGATTTATTACTTATTATTGAATCAGGAAACAGGAACTGTGCCCCACTCAGTGCTTTATATCTAGCACCAGGCATAGTGCTTAATACCTAGACCCTTAATAAATATTAGCTGAGTAAATGGACAAATGAATGATAATATAATTGTCTTTGCTGTCTCTTGAGACTCATGAAGAACCTCCCTAACACCATTACTTCCTTCCTTTGACTCTTATGCATTTGTGGTCTGTAAAATTTTAGTTACATTTTCACAGAATTTGACTTGTGTTCCTGGCCAGATCATAGTTGGATTGAAGGCAGGGATTTCATTATATCTCCTCATGTTTCTCACCGAGTGCTTAGATAACAATAACCTTAAATCTCTTAGCAATAGTATACAAACATTGCCATCTTCCCTAAATAATTCTGTAAATGATCAGAGAGGAGTGTGTGTGAGTTGGGGGGGGGGGGGTTGCATGTACCAGATCTAACGAGACCGGAGAGCTACAGTCACACTTCTGAGTTAATTGGACTCCGAAATCAAACATCTCACCCTTATTAGCAAGTATTTCCAGATGCAGTGTCTCTCTCTGCTACTAATTTGGAGAAAATACCTTTTTTGCTAACAAACCTTCATTCTCCCCATCAAAATGATGTCTAGGACAAATACGCACTTCATTAAAATTTCCTACTTGATATGTACTTCATTTCTTTTCATTCCTAAGCATCTGAAATATTTAGTTGTATAGAAATACGAGCACCTCTCATACATGGGATCACAGACTTATTTGGTTGGTTTTTTTTTTTGTAGTTGTTTAAAATAAGTCCATTTGGAGGGGATAAGTAACAGAACATTATTCAAATAGCTGCTGTTTGGAGCTTCAGGGCTATAAGAAGGAAAAAGCTTTCTGGGCTTGGAGAAGATAAAGAACAATCAATCTCCCATCACACAAACTGAGAATTTCATCCATGCAGCTGACTTCTTCACTTAAGCTTGTTCCCAACAACATGACAGACCTTCTGGTAGAATCAGAGCAGTAGAATCTAACAACCTCTTCTGTCATCATCTGGCAGCTTCTCATTTTGCTGCCATTGAGGCTGGAGAAACCTAAGAGTTAATTTTAATAAGACTAATCAGCCCCTCTTGACAATGGAGGGGAAGGAACAGGGACAGGTAGATAACTGCATGTTTTGACATTAGACCATTAACATGTGAATCATATGCAAAATCATATGCTAATAAGTGTGAGCTTTTGTTTGTGGATGGACACTTTCCCCCCCAAAATGGACAACAGCCCTGACTCAATTCTATACAGGAAGGCACTTAGCAAGGCATCTGATATGCACAAGAAAAGTGTAAAATGCTCTTTGAGCACCTATTTTGACCTCTTTGGAACACTAGGATTCCTTTAAATTTGCCTTTATTGCCTGCTCACCGGAAGGGAGCACTGAAGCCTGACAGGGAACAGACGTCCATGTAACGCCCACGCTCACCGCACATAGTAAATAACAGTAGTGAGAACACAGGGCAGCCAGCACAGACAGTGTCCTTCACATCACCCAGAGGCCACTGCAGAGCTCCCAGGGACAAGCAGCATTAATTATAGACTAATGATGCCATTTGCATGCACATTTTTAAAAACAGTAGTGAATGTAGCCCTAATAATTGAGGATGAGTGAGATGAGGCTGCATTAAAATGCTCTATTGAGTCTCCTATCTCATTTTAAAAAAGGACCTCTATCACCTTGGTGCTCATCAGTACACACATTAACACTGGGTAGCCATGCGACATGGAACATTATGCTGGTTCTTTACAGATACAATCACTTCATCAACCTGCTTTTGAAGTGTTTCCCCCCTCTGCAACCTCTTATGATCATAAACTCAAGATTCTGGTGGTGGGTGGGGGGAAATACATAATAACTTTTGATGCAAATGGAAAGACAAATGAAAGATCAGAAATTCTGATGTCAGTGGAAAGGTAGGATTGCATAAATAATATATCAAGGATCCTTTTGTACGAATATTAGGATTGTGCTCTGGTGTAATAAATACGTTTATGTGATTCAGGCAATGACCGAGCTGGAGGAGTGGAGGGGAAAAATCAATTCAAGGAAGTAACTTCTCTGTTTCCACAAAGCCATGGAGGACCTTGGTATTGTTATGGCTCAGGAGTAAAGCTGGTGTCCTCGGGGGAGGGCATCAGCCAGACCAGGAGCTGAGACTTGCAGCTTAGAAGGGCCAGAGGTCCATTCCAGAAGCCCCAGCGGGACCTGGATTCCACAGGATTTCTCCATTCATTGCCAGAAGAGCTCGTGGTCAGCCCAGAAGCCTTCCATGCAGAGCACTTTGTGTTCTGAATTGAAAATAGTCAGGCAGATGGGGAGCTTAAGGAGATCTTTTCAAAATTTCTTTTCAAAAACTTCTTTTACAAGACATGTTACAGGCACTCTTTTAATTTCCTTTTATTCCCACTGAGATAGTACGGAAGCATTTGAAACAAACTTAAGGGTTGATTGGAAGTCCCTTTGGGCCACATCTCCCACTCTGACTTCCTAGTTCCTACGATTCCTTTTACAAAGTTTATATGTTTATATATTTAATATTTATATATATTTTACTTATATGTAAATTTTATATGTATATATTTTATTTATATAGTACACATACAAATATACTATATTTGTATATTTATACATATATTTGTATATGTGTATATACATGTATATATATAAATATAAATATATACTTGTGTTTTATTTATATGTAAATTTATAAATTTATATTTAAAAATACAAATACTGTATTTTTATGTTTTATATTTTATATATTTATTTAAATATATTTTCTCATGGAATAAAACTTCATATAAAAAAAGGGAAACCCCTCTGTCTTCCTAACAATGTCAATATTTCAATGCCTTCTTAGTATTAGTAAAACTGGAAATGGAATAACAGCTTCACTACTTCCAATGCACAATTTGTTTGTTTGTTTGTTTGTTTGTTTTGAGAGAAAGCCTGCACATGAAAGTGGTCAGGGCCAGGGGATGAGCAGAGGGAAGGGGAGAGAGAGAATCTCAGGCAGTTTCCTCACCCAGTGCAGAGCCCATCAGGGGCTCCATCTCACCCCTGAGATCATGACCTGAGCCAAAATCAAGAGTCTGAGGCTCAACTGACTGAGCCACCCAGGCACCCCTCTCATGTACAGTTTCAATAAGACATCTTAATAAAAGTCATGCATAAGGAATGAAGACCTGAGATGCACTGGGGTTGTGTCAGGATTGGGCAGGGCACCCATGGGTAGGGACCATGTCCACACTATGGTTAGAAGGGAGCCCAGGAAATCAAAAATCATTCTAGATAAGCTATAAGAAACAAAGTAAGTAAATGGCGTGTTCACAACTGGGAAAAGCCTTCACGATCGTCTATCTCTATGCCTTCTTTCTCATTTTGAAGATAAATAACCTGGAATCTGGAGGTTATTCCTTGCCAGAATTACAATACTTACTAGTGACAGAACTAGAACCAGAAGAACAGTTCCTTGACATGAACTCCAGAGTCTGAGGTTTGTGCTCCTTGCCCCACGTGACACAGGTTGTAACAACGTTTTCCCAAGACAATGAAGCTGGGAAAGGCGTGTACCTTCCGTGTTTCCCAGCGCATGATTCGGTAACCCTTGCGACTGCACTGGCTATGTATCTCTGCCAGTGGGACAAGGGCATGAGGACTAATACAGGAGGCTTTCTGGGGCTTATTATTTATCATATGAATAACAACATTTTATATTGCTATAAAGTTTGTAAAATACTGTTTCATTATTTGACATAATTTCAATAATATAATTTATCATCTCATTATAAAGCATTTTTCAAAATGCCTTCCTGAGCTTCATCCATTCACTCCTTCACCTAGCTACTTCTTCCTACGTGCTTACACACTTAAAGCCTTCATAGATACTGTTTTATTTAACTCTCATGTCAGGCCCATGAGGAGGTCTTACTAGCCCATTTTACAGACAAGAAACAGGCCAACAGAAGTAAAGTAACCTGCTCCAGTTTACTGTTACCGGTCAATAGGAGAACCAGCTCTCAACCCTGCATCTAACTTCAAAGCCGAAGTTCTTCACCACGTTGCAGGGTGACCTCTGCAGTGACGTGAATGTGCACCCTCCCAGATTAGGTGACCTAATTCCTACACAAGCACCAGGTCTAGGCTGTCATAACTATCTTACAGGTCATTCATTCGGCAAATATGTATGGGCGCCTCCTGTTGCCAAGCACTCCTCTGGTCACGGATGAACAAGATACAAAGAGTTCCTGTCCTCATAGGGCTTCCTTTCTAGGGGGAAACAGACTATCAGCAAGTCCTTGCATAAGTAACATACTACACAGATGAACGAGAAGGAAACTGAGTAGAACAGAATGATACAATGGCATTGGGAATGGAGGTCAAGGAGGCCCACTCTTGGCAGATGTTATCTAAGCAGAACCTCTATAATGAGAAAGAGTGAGCTATTTGAATCACGATAAAATGAAGCCTTATGAGGTTAGGATGAAGCCAGACCATAGAAACCTGATAGAGCCTTGTCTGAGGTCACATGGCTAGTAAATGGCAGAGCTGAGAGTCAAAGGCAAGTCTCCAAGCCCTGCCCTCTTTTTACTACAACACAAACGGGTTTCTGCAGGTCAGCTGCAAACCAGTCAGCCATGTCATTTTCATTTTCTTTTACTGTCCACAAGTGCTTTCAAAAACAATTTTCATATAGAAACAAATAAGGACAATATATGTTTTCCTTTTTGCCAGCTGGAAAGAATTTACTAAACTGGAGAGAATTTACTAAATACCCCAATGGGGAAGTTCTCAAAGGATGTCAAATAGAAGAATGCCTCATTTTTACTAAAAATGGGAAAAAAAGACATTCCAGTATTTGACATGCTTTCTTGCATACCATTTCTTCCTACTGTTAAGTCTACAAATGGTTTTACAGTACCTTTTATTGGTTTTTCAAAGTGAACTAAATTGTGTTTGTTCCATACAAGCCAAAATTAGAAGAAAATCCTATCTGATATTCCCACTCTCCTAGGATTATCTGAGAACCCCAGGCTAACACAGTCCAGGAACCATGGGGAGGGACCTCTAGCTTTCTATGCTTGATGATGGCCTCCCCAGAGATGCTTACTGCCCAAGCTCACGTGGCATGCCAATACTTGGATGGCTCTGGTGGCAGTGTCTGCATTTTCCAGCCAAACTCATAAACCAGGATCCTCACTGCCACTCTCAAGGCCATGCATCTGGTGATCAGTCCCCCGGCATCCCCATAGCCTCTCCTCAGAGGTCCTGCCACCTACTGGGGCATTCCATGCCAATAGGCACCATTTGCCAAGTGCCCTCTTCTCTCTGAGAATAATCCAGAAAGCTATACTTGGATGGGCTCAAAACACAAAGGTTATCTCCTCTCTCCCCACTCTTTCTCACACTTCAGCGTTCATAACACTCAGAGAATTTTTAGAACACAGATTGCTGGTCTTCATCTCAGGGATTCTGACTCAGTAGGCCTGAGGTAGGGCCCAAGAATACACATTTCTTTTTTTTTTATATAGATTTTATTTATTTATTTATTTATTTGACAGACAGAGATTACAAGTAGGCAGAGAGGCAGGCAGAGAGAGAGAGAGGAGGAAGCAGGCTCCCTGCTGAGCAGAGAGCCCGATGCTCGATCCCAGGACCCTGGGATCATGACCTGAGCCGAAGGCAGAGGCTTTAACCCACTAAGCCACCCAGGCACCCCAAGAATACACATTTCTAACAAGCTCTTGGGTGGTGCTAATGTTGCTGGTCCCCTGGACCACCCTTCAAGTAACACTGTTTATGTTACTTTGCTTAAAAGGGAGAGAAATGTATCTTCTTATTCTCTTTATGAAAGGGTATAGGGCAGCAAAATGGGTAGGAACCCCAATTAATTTTTCAGTGATTCACACTGTTACTCTGGTAAAGACAAAAGAGAGAAAATAGCAAAGGGAATTTTATTTCCTGAAACAGGCATGGAGTGCTTGGTGGAGTGAGGTTTCAATGGCGGGACCTTGTAATCAGGGCTATCCCCTACCCCAGATCTTGCCTTGAAAACCCACTCTCAGGTAGACCAGCTGCAAGAGGAACAGTTGGGAAATTTATCCTCGGCAAGTCTAGGCATTTCCTTTTCACCACCAATTAACTAGCCACAACTAGAGTGCTCAGCCGCCCTGGCCCAGAATGCAATCCACACAAATACTCATTGTGTGGCAGATCCTGTCTCTGGCAGCATCAAGAATTTAATATTGCAAGTACAGGGGGGAAGGAAGAGAAAGAAAAAAGAAATATATATATATATGTACACACACACACATATGTATAACACATTTCAAAAACTGAGAGCTTTGCCTTGCCACCATGCATTTTTCACTTTTTTTCTGTCTTACACTCTAGTCCTGTGTATGTTTGACCTCTGCCTTCCACTACAATATCCTGCTGAGGCTATATTCTGTTTTCTTTGATGTTCTTTTGGCAAGAAGTAACCTGGAAGAAAACACATTTATACCTAATGCCTCCTTCCACAACCTGAACCTTTACCAAACCCCATTAAAACAACAACAACAAAAAGGAAAGACTCCACGAGTCCCAAGAAATGCCATAGAAGATGTGCAAAGAAATAGAGAACTTGAGCGGAGAGCATGTCCCATTATTTGGAAGGTTTTCTCTTCCCTACCATGTATCTGGGCTTTCATCACGGAGCTATGCAAACCAGGATGAAGAATGTTCTGCAGGTACTCAAAAGGAGCAACGTGCAAACCCACCCAGTCCCAAGTACCTGTTTTCTCTCATGCAGAGTAATCTCAAGCTGCTGTGGGGGACCCCAAGTTGCACTTGGAGGATATGTCAACACACAATCTGGAAAAGGTTCCCACAATGCAGGGGCTCGCTAGGGTTGATGCAAAGTATTGAAGGGGTGAAGGGATGCCCTCAGGACTGTTATAGAGCTTTGTTTATGCTCTAGAGCTTTGCTTATTTATTTATTTGTCAGAGAGAGAGAGAGAGAGAGAGAGAGAAAGAGAGAAGCAGGCTCCTGCCAAGGAAGGAGCCCAATGCAGCACTCGATCCCAGGACCCTGGGGTCAAGACCTGAGCTGAAGGCAGAGGTTTAACTGACTGAGCCACCCAGGCGTTCCTGCTGTAGAGCTTTAAAGGAAGCAGGAGAAAGATGGAGAAAGATCCACCAACAATCACAACATTATTCTCCACAGCATCTTCTGTGTGATCGTGGCACTGTGTCTTCCAAACTCAGTCTCATCTTGGACAGAGCTGGGAAAGCAGAAGAAACTACCTCCATTTTTCTTATCCTGAGGCTCTTCTCAATTGAGGTAATCCTGTCAGGCAAATTCTGCACTTGCCCTTCTTCAGCAGCTTATATTATAAGAATGCCAGATATCACAATGCATTGTTCAATCATTCATTCACTACTCAACCTTTCTCTCCAGTATTCTCCTCTTACATCAGGAATCATCATGATGACAGCAAAATTACTGATGGGGAAAGTTTGCTGAAGAGCTGCCAGGTAACTCAATGTCCCTCAACAACTTAAAGGAGACAGAGGAATTATCTATTCAAGAGAAATAAGAGATAAGAAAAAATATAGAGAGATGGATAGATAGATAAGAATATATATATGCATATATGTATGTATGTATATATGTATATAGTTTAGGGTCAATAAAACAACCTCCACAAATGTTAATGTAAACATGGAAAACCACAGCTTTAAAAAAATGGACGAGCAGCAATGTAATTTTTCTCCTTCAGTGGTAGTGTGATTTCATGTCCTATCTGTATGTGAGAAAAGGGGGGGCACCTGGGTGGCTCAGTGGGTTAAAGCCGCTGCCTTCGGCTCGGGTCATGATCCCAGGGTCGTGGGATTGAGCCCCGCATCGGGCTCTCTGCTCTTCGGACAGCCTGCTTCCTCCTCTCTCTCTCTCTGACTACTTGTGATCTCTGTCTGCCAAGTAAATAAATAAAATCTTGGAAAAAAAAAAAAAAGAAAAGGGAGCTGGGCATTTCAGCCATCTACTGGCTAATTAATATTCCAATCCAAAATGCTCTGCTACAGATATTAGAAATTAAGTTTCCCACAGGACTGTCACATTGTTTTTAACCCAAAGCTATGATGCTTCGCCTTACAACTAGGAAGGTTTCATTACTGTCGGCTGTGTCTTCATTCTCCTTTGGAACTTCTCCAATTTCCCCAGAAACACAGGTGGTCTTTTGAATAAACAGAACTAACATATTGAGCTCCATAAGCTCTATGATGAGACGCATTTCTCTCATTCACAGCTGTTGCTTGCACAGTTGGAATAATGCACGACTATGAGGTGGCTACTTAGTGAACCGGAGGTTCCTATTCAGAGCATAAATTCATAGAAAGGCGTCTTCAGGTAAAGAAGGAAGAGAAGAGAAGTGACAATCCACAGGGGTCTGTATGGTTTTCATTATCTAGGTGAGGGATATGAAAACGTGTGGAGGGATCCACTGAAGAATTTGATGGTATTCCTTCTACTTCTAGAGGAAGCCCATGCTGAGGGGATTTCATTCTATCACAAAATAATTGGGACAGAGGTCCTTGAATCGGCATGTTCCATGCTTCTGGCATTTAATCAGACACAAATGGGAGCTGGGATAAAATTATTTTACCATATCCTGTTCATTTAAGATGAAAAATGTTGGAGGAGTCATAGAATATGTAAAGTCCATTTTACAATGACCCTGGGGTCAGTGTTCAAGGGTTTAAGTAACATAAACAGAATCAACAACCAAGCAGGAATCATGATGTCTATACTGCAAAGTTGTGACATCTTTGTTAGCACACAGCAATCTTCAAATTTTATCAGCTAGTGTTCCTCTCCAAACATAAAATTAATTATGAAGACTTACAATGGCTTTACTTACTAAACTGTACCCTATTATTTATAGCAATATGAGAAAATGCTTTGGCAATTGAGGCCATGTCAACATATGCCAAAAAGGTGGAGGGGACTTCCAAAAAAAAAAGGGACACTTGGGTGGTTTAGTCAGTTAAGTGTCTTCCATTGGCTCAGCTCATGATCCTGAAGTTCCAGGATTAAAGCCTGCATTGGGCTCCTGCTCAGTGGGGTATCTGCTTCTCCCTCTGCCCATCATCCCGATCTTGTGCTCTCTCTCTCAAATAAATAAATAAAATCTTAAAAAAAAGAAAAAGAAAACAGGAGCGCTGGAGTTGCTCTGTTGGTTAACTGGCTGACTCGACCTCAGCTTAGGTCTTGATTGTGGGGTTGTGAGTTCAAGTCCCACACAGGGCTCTGTGCTGGACATGGAGCATATTTAAAACAAACAAACAAACAAACAAACAAATAAATAAAAATTTTAAAAAGACAAAGAACTATTGATAACACACAGGTCAACTTTTTCTCAGGACATCTGAAATAACCTAGGAAATCTGAAGTGGACTTTCTGTTTAAGATAGTAAGTTAAGCAAAACATGAAATCTCCGCCTTTCTCTCAAACATGAAGAGATAGAAAAAAGGTAAAGAAAATGATTAAATACATATTTATTCTTGAAAACCAAAAACGAGAATCTCCCTGAATTAGAAAGACATACCTCAAAATAGTAAACAAACAGGAAGCTACAGTGGTAGAAAGAGACCAATGCTTTCACAAGATTTTGTAGCTATATATGCATATATTTAATGTGTGTCGGTGTGTGTGTGTGTTTGCAGGGCAGATTTTATCCAACATACCATCTAGTTGTTTAAAACTTGACCTTGAACTAAGAGTCACCTAAAACTTGAACTTCTCAAGATATAGGTTAATGCTCCTACAGGGTGGTTTTATAAGAAGGTCATAATGGGCAAGGAAAAAGTCATGCTTAGAGAATAAAAACATAGCAGCAAAACATCAGCTAAGCATCTGTAAATCTAACACATGAAGTAAAGAAAACAAGATCTACTTACGGAAGAATTTAGAACTGAAAAAAAAACAGAAATTATGAAGCAACCTGAAAAGAATTTCTTTAAAGTATGTGTATTTCCTATCCAGGGAGATAATGAGTAAAGATAGACATAGTATGTC
Organism: Taxidea taxus jeffersonii; assembly: GCA_003697995.1. Lineage (NCBI taxonomy): Eukaryota > Metazoa > Chordata > Mammalia > Carnivora > Mustelidae > Taxidea > Taxidea taxus. The sequence continues at coordinate 13,687 of RCUC01128748.1, read as the reverse complement.
TAAAAAAGATTTTTAAAAAAATTCAGTTCAGGGCACCTGAGTCTTGATTTTGGCTCAAGTCATGATCTCAGGGTCATAAGATCAAACCCCGAGTCAGCTCTGTGCCCAGCAGGGAATCCCCTTTAGGTTCTTTTCTTCCCTCTCCTTCAGCCCCTCCCCCATGCTCTCTCCCTCTCTCTAAAATAAATAAATAAATATTTAAAAAACATATCAATCCAAAAATGGGAAGAGAAAAGAAAAATGGGGCAGGTAGAAATTAATAGGAATAGCTGACTATAACAACCATGAAGACTACCCAATGGACTAAACTCAGGTCTGAGAAAAAAGAGAATCACACTGGATTTAAACAATGTGTTAGTCCTGAAGGACTCACCCCAATGAAGACCAAGGAATTAACTCACAAGCAAAATTAGCAACAGTAAGTATAAACAAGAAATAACAGATTTTGACTGACAAAAACTCCAGATGTTTAACTTGATGCATATATTTTGTGGCTACATTAAATGACTGAGTGAAATAGTTGATATAAATTTGATATAAAATTTAATATATATTCTACATAATTTGCATTCACCAAGAAATTATTGGCAATAGAAGGAAAGATTTAGAATAAAAGTCTTCCAGGAATGGAAAATGTATGTATAGAAATAAAAAATTTGGTGGATGAGAGACACAGCAGTTTTATGCATTAAAGAGAGAACTGGTAACCTCAGAGATATATAGCTACAAAAATATAGATAGATGGACAGATGAATAGATAGATAGATGAGAGGTTAGGAGATGTTAGAGCATAGAATGATAAGGACCAACGTGAGTCTACTCATAAGCCCATGAGGAAAATGGAGGAAAGATAGCATCTAATCTCTTAGAAAAGAATAGATCCACAGATGTAGTAAGCACAATTTGCCCCAAAGAGGATAAATCAAGAGAAATTCCTTAACATATAACTTTGTAAAACCAGAAGCCTACAAAGACAAAGAAAAGATAAGATCATATCCTGTTTAGGGTGAAGATAAAAAGTATTTTTATGTTTAGATTTTGATATATTAGAGAGGCATGATAAAATTTCAATGGTCATCAATAAGGGATTAAAAGTGGAATGTAGGGGCACCTGGGTGGCTCAGTGGGTTAGGCCTCTGCCTTCGGCTCAGGTCATGATCTTGGGGTCCTGGGATTGAGCCCCACATCGACAGGGCTCTCTGCTCAGTAGAGAGCTTGCTTCCCTGCCTCTCTCTGCCTGCCTCTCTGCCTACTTGTGATCTCTGTCTGTCGGATAAATAAATAAAATATTTTTTTAAAAAGTGGAATGTATACATTTGAAGAACAGAAAAAAAGGTTGAGGAAGAAAATTTTTTAAAAAAAGAAAATATAAAAAATAATTAAATCCCAAAATGGCAAGTGAAAAGAAAAACACTGAAAAAGTTCAAATATTTCAGGAATCAGAATAACCAAATGGGCTATATTTAGCATTTTTTAAAACTTTTTTTATGATTTTATTTATTTATTTGACAGAGAGAGAGATCACAAGGAGGCAGAGAGGCAGGCAGAGAGAGAGGAGGAAGCAGGCTCCCCGTTGAGCAGAGAGCCCGAAGTGGGGCTAGAGCCCGATGTGGGGCTCGATCCCAGGACCCTGGGATCATGACCTGAGCTGAAGGTAGAGGCTTTAACCCACTGAGCCACCCAGGTGCCCCTATTTAGCATTTTTATTTATTTATTTATTTTATTTAGCATTTTTTAAAAAGAAACCAGGCACAGTGTATCTAATAAATGTGTTAGCTCTTCCATAGCTAAAGACAACAGCAGCTGTATAGTAACTGACCTCCCCAGTTTTCTCCCAATATGTAATAAAACAACTATATAACTAGGAAATGTCTACACAAAGTTGTATCCTTGCCATGTATATCTGTTTGCTCCTGCAGCCATAACAAAATACCACAGAGAGGTTGCTCAAAAAATAGAAATGCATATCTCCTACCTCTGGAGGCTGAAAGTCCAAGATCAAGGTCTGACGGGTCTCTGTTTTGGGTCACATCCCTCTTCCTGGCTTGCAGACAGCTGCTTTGTCCTCACATCCTCTGAGCATGCACATGAAGAAAGATAGATAGCTCTTTATTATTTCTTCATCTAAGGACACTAATCCTATAGTGTCAGGGCCCCATCAGTAGGAGCTCACTTAACCTTGATTACTTCTTTACTTAAAATACAACCACAGATGGGTGAAGGCTTCATGTACAAATTAGGGAGAGCATATATATTCAGTTTATAACATTCTACCCCAGTCCCTCCTCAAATTCATGTCCTTCTCACATGCAAAATACATTCGTTCTATCCCAACAGTCCCAAAAGTTTGTGTTTTTTTTAAAGATTTTATGTATTTATTTGACAGAGATCACAAGTAGGCAGAGAGACAGGCAGAGAGAGAGGAGGAAGCAGGCTCCCCACTGAGCAGAGAGCCCGATGTGGGGCTCGATCCCAGGACCCTGGTATCATGACCCGAGCTGAAGGCAGAGGCTTTAACCCACTGAGCCACCCAGGCACCCCCAAGAGTCCCCCCAATTTTAATTCATTCCAGCATCAACTTTAAAGTCTAAAGTTCAAAGTATCATCTAAATATTTAAATCAGATATGGGTGAGGCTGGACGTAGGATTCATCCTGAGGCAAAACTCCTCTCCAGCCATGAGCCTGTGAGATGGGATGAGTCATGTGCCCCAAACTCCAATGGCAGGACATTCGCATTCCAAAAGAGAGAGTTGGGAAGAAGAAACAAAACCTAGCAAGGTAGATTTCCCTTGGATTGTAAGGCTCAAGAATAATCCTCTTTGATTTGATGATCTGCCCTCCATGCCCACTGGGATGACACCATCACAACCAGGCTCTATGAGGATGGTCCTGGGCAGTGGCATCCTGGTGTCTGAAAAGGAAGAGTCTCAACCCTATGAAGCAGAAAAACTAGCCCTGCCCTCTGGGCCAGTGGTGGGAATGGCTGCCCTGATGATGTCTGAAGCACCTTTGAAGTGAAGGATGACACATGTTTGCAGTGGGATGGCTCTACTGCAGCATGTAAGAAGCCTGGCAGCCTTTTTTCATTACGTACCCTTTTTCTGTCCCTTTCTGTACAAGTGGGCAGTGTTTCTGCTGGAAAATCACATCTCTATTCCTGGCTTTTTCTGAGATGGCTGATTAAATTCATTGTTCACAGCCTTACTAATCTCCTTATCCAGTGGTTGTTCAGAGCAAGCTTTCTCAATGTTTTGCAATATGGATAAGCTGAGGGTTTTCCAGATCTCCAAGTTCTGGTTCCTTTTTTCTTAAGAATGCCTTCAGTTTACCCTACTCCCCTCTCATCTGAATATAGGCAGTGAGGCAGATCCAGTCCCCACCTTAAACATATTACTTAGAAATCTCCGCTAAATATCTAATTCTTCTCTTGAAAATTCTACCTTCTACAAAACACTAGAATACAATTCAGCAAAGTTGTTTGTTATTGGTTTGCATTTCAGGTGGGGTGCAGAAAGCTGGTGCCCTGGTTCTTAGGCCATCAGACAGGAAAGAATTTTCTCGTACTCAGAAGAGGTTCGGCTTTTTGTTTCTAGTCATGCCCTTAACTGATTTGATGCGGCCCACCCACAGTAGAGAGAACAATCTGCTTTAATCAGTCTATAAACTTAAATGTTAATCTCTTCTAAAAACACACCCACAGAAACACCTAGAATACTGTTTACCAGATATCTGGGTACATCATGGTCCAGTCAATTTGACACATTAAATTAACCATCATACTATCACTTGAAGACAGAGAATGCTAACATTGCAAATTAGCTGAGAATATAAAAAGAAAATTCACCAAATCTCAGTGTGCTATTTCCCATAGTACCTCTCTACTGTCCCTAGCCACAAGGCTTTGCTGCAAGCAAAGGCAGACCGAGGGAAAGAAAAACAAAACTCAGATAATTTCCATGAAAGAAATAGAGAAAATTAGAGGGGAACTATCATCCCAAAGCACCAGACCTAGATGGTTTCACAGAGGTACTCTATGAAATCTTCAAACATAATAATTCAATTATTCAAGAGAATAATTCAAGAGTACTGAAAAGAAAGAAAAAATCCCCAATTCTTTTTTTTAAGGAAGCATGATACAAATCAATAAACCACATAAAGACTGTGCAAAAATGAAAACCAAAGACCAATATCATGAATGACTATCAATGAATACATACTACAAGAAAATATTAACACATAGAAGCCAATATTATTTTAAGATAGTAATTTTTTTCCTGGAATAAAGTTGGTTAATATTATAAAATATATTAATATCCTTTATCATATCAATAAATATAAGAAGGGAAATATACGACTATCTCCAGAGGTGCTGACAAAACTTTGAACAAATTTAATACCTATTTATTATCAAAACACTCAATAAGAACTGAGAGATTCTTCATAATATAAGAACATAATAATAGAAATACAGATAGAAATAGAAGTACTTAAGTCCTAGAGCCAGAATCTCATTTAATAGGAAAACAGTGGATGAGGAACAAGACAATGATGTTCACTATCTCTGGTACTACTGGACATTTCACTAGACATCTCATAAACATGATACAACAAGATAAAGCAATTGGTGGCAAAAGTATGGATACAGAAGTAGAACTATCTTTATTTATCTTTATTAGATATTATACCTGTAAACTTCCAGAGAATCAATGATAGAACTAACTTAAATTATAAAAGAATTCAGTAACATTTAATTATATAAAGTCAATAACCTCCATGTACCCACACAATAAGCATGTGGCAGGGAGAACCACATTTATAACTGAAACAGAGGTGATTAAATAGTTAACGATTAAATTTAACTAGAAGTATGCAAAATCTATATGATGCCAACTTCAACTCATTCCTGAAAGATACAAAAGTCAGTTAAAAAAAAAATAGAGGAGAGCCTGGTTGGTGCAGTTGGGTAAGCATCCAACTCCTGGTTTCAGCTCAGTCTTGGTTTCAGCTCAGGTCATGATCTCAGGATCATGAGATCCAGCCCTGGGTCTAGCTCCACGCTCAGTGCTGAGTCTACTTGAGATTCTGTCTCCCTCTCCTTCTGCCCATCACCAGTCCCCCTCATACTCTCTCTCCCTCTGAAATAAACAAATCTTTTTTTAAAAATTCCCCTTTTTTGGATATGATGACTCGACATGTAAAGTTATCCATTCTCCCTAAATTAATTTATAAGCTCAGTGCAATGTCAATGAAAATACCAAAGAGAGATTTTAAGGAGTCAGACAAATTGACACTAAAATTCACATGGAACAACAAAACATGAGAATAGCCAGGGCAGCAACAGAAAAGAAAAAATATGAGAAAGAACTAGCCCTGCCAGATACTAAAACATCCGGGAAAGATCACAACTAAACAGTGTGGTGCTGGCACGTAAGTAGGCAAATAAATCAGTGGAATAAAAATAAATGTCCAGAAATATACCCAAATGTATATGGAAGTTTAGAATATGATAGAGGGTGGCATCTCATATCACTGGGGGTAAAAATGGACTTACTTAGAAATGGTTCTGTGACAAGTGGAGCGTCATTTGGGAAAAAAACAAAATGAGACGCATATCTCATACAGTATCCAAGATTAGGCTCCAGTTACCTTAGAGATAAAAATATATACTTAATATATAAAATGAAGGTACACAGGTACTAGAGAAAAGCACAGATGAATCTTTTAATCTTGGAGTGCAAAAAGACTTTCTAGCTATGCCTCAAAATCCAAAGGCAGTAAGAGAAAAACTTGACAAACTTAATGCATTAAAATGAAAAAAAAAAATCCTAGGAGGAAAAAAAAAAAAACACCATAAACAAAGTGAGAAAAGAGCCAAGTTATTATTTCCTTATCTTTTATCTTAATTTTTAGCAGCTTCCTATAATGGCTTAAAATTGTTTTTCTCTGTCCTTCATCCTACTTGGCTTTGATGATATTCTCACATCCATGGGAAGACTTTTTAAGTCAAATATGGTAGACTGCCAGCCATTATTTTTCAGATTCTTCTTTTTCTAGGACTCCATTTACCCCAATTTTAGATTGTTTTCATACTGTCCTCCAGGCCATTAACACTATTAATTAATTATTGTCTCTGCGCTGCAGTTTGCATTATTTCCATTTGCCTCTTTTCATTGCATGAATCCTTTCTTCTGCAATGTCTCTTCTGATGTTAATCCCACCTAGGGAATTTTTATTTTTAGATATTGTATTTTCAATTCTAGAACTTCCTTTTGGCTCTTTTTAGAGATTCCAGATCTCTCCTGAAAACCTCTGCCACCTCACCTCCTGTAGCCACCTTTTCCTGTATATTTATAAAATATTTAGCATGGTTATTTTGTCTGCTATTTCTAAAATGTAGGTCCTTTATCTGCTTAGTAATTTTTACTGTATAATAAATATTCTGAATGATGTATTTGCAGAAATTTTATATTCTATTTTCTTTCTCTAAAACTGCTAAGTTTTTGCAAGTAGACAGTGAAATCACTGGCAACTCACCTTGGTCTTGTGGAGACTTGGCTTTAGGTTTTGTGAGAGCAGATCTATTTTGATTTTATCTGTATCTCTTAGAGTCCTTTGAGGATTCACTGAAAAGTTCAAGTTGTAGATCAAGCACCTTGAGTCTGAAAGGATTTTAACTCTAAATTCTTTCTCCATCGCTATGAACAGCCACCAACCCCGAGGCTCCTCTGTCACTCAACCTTCCTGCTGCTGCTGATGTCAGTCATTCTGAATCTTACCCTGTGTTCCTGCAACCCAGAAGCTAGTCAAGAACTTGGTAGAAGTTCACATGCAGATTTGGGATCTCCACAAGGGTGGCTCCTTCTTTTCTGGGATTTACACCATCAATTTCCAGTGAGTGCTGACAATGCCTAATTCTGATCTGTGATTTCTGATCTCATTAAGACCATCAATCTCTTCCTGAGCTCTATCCCGTTTTTGTTGTGTGAATGGACATGAATGCCTTGGGAAGAGAAGTCAGATGAATGTGGGTCTCCCCACTGCAGTTACTTTCTTATAAGGGAAGTATTTTATCCAGTTGATGGCTGTTCTCTGCCTTTCCCAGTGCTTTCTAATAAGTTTATAATTGTAGCAGCAGGAGGATTATTAGTTGAATACAAGACACTCTGCCATTATTAGAAGACACAAGTCCTATGTTAATAACGAATATTTAACAATGTCTTAAAAATTAGTAACATAAGAAAACACAATAGAAAAAAAAACTTTAAAGATATAATCAATCGGGCACTTCACGGGAGAGGCAAAGGATGAGAAATAAACATAGGAAAATAAGAAAGAGGGCACCTGGGTGGTTCAGTGGGTTAAAGCCTCAGCCTTCGGCTCTGTCATGGTCTCAGGGTCCTGGGATTGAGCCCCACATCGGACTCTCTGCTCAGCAGGGAGCCTGCTTCCTCCCCTCTCTCCCTGCCTGCCTCTCTGCCTACTTGTGATCCCCGTCTGTCAAATAAATAAATAAAATCTCTTAAAAAGAAGAAGAAAACAAGAAAGAATGCTCAGCCTCATTAGTAATTAGGAAATAATTACTAATAGTAATTAGTAATTAGGAAAATACAAAGTAAGACCATAATAAGATATTGGTTGATATCCATTTAAATGAAAAAAATTAAGAAGGTCAGTGATACGAAATGGTAGGGGGAATGTGGATCAATAATAGAATGTCATATATTCTGGTGAAAATGTAAATTGGGGAAGAATAGTGGTCAATATCTGGTCATTTAACTCATATAGCTCATATAACTTAGGACCTAGCATTTCCACTTCTGTTCAAGAGAAACTTTTATACATGTTGCAATAGATTTTCTGTGGTCAACTTAGTATTATCCCTAGTCTCTTCTATACTTTCTACATAGAAAGGAAGCAACTTAGGAACTCTTGCTTCCCAGATGTCTTGCCAACAGTATTCTGCGTTAGATGACAACTTTATGAACCACTTCTGTGAATTCAGAAAGGCCAAAAAGAAAGAGAAGCCATTGGCTCCCCAAAGCAGCAGTAAGCAAAGAGGGGAACACTGGAAGGGAACAGAAACAGGGTTTTGTCAGGACTTCTGATCATTCTGCTGCAAACAGCCCACTTCACTAGTGTGTGGAGCTGAGATCATTGGGAAAGTCTTCCCTGCACCTCAAGATTTCCTGAAAGTCAGCTGGAGTCTCTCGGAACTTCTCAAGTCCTTCAAACAAAGGTGTAAGCCCCTAATTCCCTGTATTAAAACCCTTCCTATTCAGTTTACTCTGAAGAGAGGTTTTTTTTTTAAATTTTATAATAGAAACAATGTGGATGCCACCAAACCAAGAACAGATATATAAGTAGTGGTATGTACATATAATAAAATATTTTACATCAACAATGTCGACAAATCTCAGAATCTTAATTATGAATGAAAAGGAAGTCCCAGATTTCATATGCAAGTGCCCTTTTCATAACGTATAATATGCAAAAGTAAACCATTTATTTTAAGCATAGATCTCTGTGTGTCATAAAAACTTTGAAAAAGCAAATGAAAAATAAACACAAAACTTACGACAGTGAAGTTAGAGACATAGAGACAAGATAAAAAAAGGAACATAGAGACATATGTAAGTTATTGCATAAGTTTCTTTAATGACTTACTTTGCTGACTTATTCATGGGTATCCACTGTATTGTGAAAATAAATTCTAAATAAATGAATTAAAAATGATACTGGCTATAGGGCCAACTGTGGCTCAATTAGTTAAGTGTCTGACTCTTGATCTCAGCTCAGGTCTTGATCTCAGAGTGCTGAGCTCTAGCCCTGCACTGGGCTCCATACGGGGCATGGAGCCTATTTAAAAAAAAAAAAAAAAAAGAAGGGTGTCTGGGTGGCTCTGCTTTCAGCTCGGGTCATAATCCCAGAGACTGGGATCAAGCCCCACATCGGGCTCTCTGCTTGGCAGGGAGCCTGCTTCCCACCCCCCTCTCTGACTGTCTCTGTGCCTACTTGTGATCTCTGGCTGTCAAATAAATAAATAAAATATTTTTTAAAAAAAGATACTGGCTAGAGTAATGATGTTAATGTATTCATGAACCTAGGATTAAAACAAACCCAATTTTGTGTACCCAAGACTTTAAAACCTCAGTACATAGTCTTAACAACCAGAGAGAATCTCAGTCAGCTGGATTGGACCAAAGAATTATTTTAAATCCCAGCACAAAAGAAAAAAAAAAGCTATAAGAAAATTTAAAACATTTGGAATAGAAACCCCAAACTGGATCTATCTATAATGATATTTCTAGAAGCAAATAAGAGAAAGCATGAAAGATAGGCAATACTGGTTGGGGGGGGGGTAAGCCAACTATTTGCTGGAACTAGTAGGAAAAAACATGAGTTGTTGGGTTGTCAGTGCTCAGTAAGAGCCAGGGAGGAAAACAAACATAAAACCTCACTCAGAATGCCATAGCACAAACACAACTATAAAGAGAAAAAAAGGAGTGCCTGGGTGGCTCAGCTGGTTAAGTATCCAACTCTTGATTTCTGATCAGGTCATGATGTCAGTCAGGGTCGGGAGATCGAGCCCTGCGTTGAGCTCTATGCTGGGCGTAGAGCCTGCTCAAGATTCTCTCTCTCCCTCTGCACCACCCCCTCTCATGTTCTCTAAATAAACAAACAAACAAAATTACAAAATCTACCAGAGAGAAAAGAAAGATTATGCTCAAAAGTAAGAATCACACTGGCATCGGATTGCTTATCAGCACCACACACTGCAAGAAAGCACTGAAAAATATTTCTAAATCCTGAGAGAAAAGAACTTTGAACCTGAAACTCAATGCACAAGAAAACCTCAAAAGTTAAATAAACCTGTTTTAATATGTTTAAACATTTAGAATTCTACTACCTATAAACTCTTACAGAAGTCAACTATTCTAACAAGAAAAGAAGTAAACACAGAAGGAACAACTTAGATTTTTAAGAATGGCAAGCAATAAGCAGTAAGATATATTAGTAGTAGCTGGATAAATAGTGATAATAAAATCATTTTAATAATTAGTTGAAATTAAAAATCAGATGAAAGCATGGGTTATGGTGTGGTTTTTTTTTTTTGGTTTTTGTTGTTTTTTTGAGGTGGCTGGTGGTTAATTGAGTAGAACACAGAATAAAAAACATTCCAACATTTTTAACTTCCTGAGGGGGGTAAAAAGTTAACTGAATAACAACAGACCTTATTAGAAACTCTAACATGTATTTATGGGTGTTACAAATCTAAGGGTACATACATAGGCTAGAAATTGAAAGTATAGCTTTAAACCAATACAGGAAAAAAAAGAACAAAAAATCTTGAACAATTCAACAGAAGCACGATGGAGAAGAAAAGGAAACAATGAACAAGCACACTACAGGCACACCTCATTTTATTGTGCTTTGCTTTATAGTATTTCACAAATATTGTATTTGTTTTTTGACAAATGGAATTTTTGTGGCAACCTTGCATCCAGCAAGTCTACTGGTGCCATTTTCTCAACAGCATTTGCTCAATTCATGTCTCTGTCACATTCTGTTAATTCTTGCAACATTTCAAACTTTTTTGTTATTACTATATTTGTTATGGTGATTTGTGATCAGTGACTTTGATCTTTCTTTTTTTAAGATTTTATTTATTTGTTTGGGAGAGAGAGAGAAAGAGGCAGAGGCAGAGGGGAAAGCAGGTTCTCACAGAGCAGGGAGCTCAACGTGGGGCTCCATCCCAGGACCCTGGGATCATGACCTGAGCTGAAGGCAGACACTTAACCCGCTGAGCCACCCAGGCTCCCTGACTTTGATCTTTCAAGTTACCATTGTAATTATTTTGGGGTCCTAGAACCAAACCCATGTAAGATGGCAACATTAATTGAAAATGTGTGTGTTCTGACTGCTCCACTGACCAACTATTCTCCCTTTCTCTTTCCCTCCCCAGCTCACTGAGACACAACAGTATTAAAACTAGGCAATTAATCATCCTACAATAGCCTCTAAGTGTTCAAGTGAAAGGAAGAGTCCCAGGTCTCTTTAAATCGAAAGCTAGAAATGATGAAGCTCAGTGAGGGAGGCATGTGGAAAGCTGAGATAGGCTGAAAGCTCAGCCTCTTGTGTCAGTTAGCGAAGTTGTGAACACAAGGAAAAGTTCTTGAAGGAAAGGAGAAGTGCCACTCCTGTGAACACATGAATGATAAGAAAGCAGATACAGAGAAAGTCTGAGTGGTCTGGACAGAAGATCAAAACAGACACAGCATTCCTTTAAGCCAAAGCCTCATCCACAGCAAGGCCCCAACTCTCTTCAATTCTATGAAGGCTGAGACAGGTGAGGAAGCCAGAGAAAAGTCTGAAGTTAGGAGAGTTTGGCTCATGATGTTTAAAGAAAGAAGCCTCCTCCATAAAGTAAAAGTACAAGGTGAAGCAGCAGGTGCTTATGGAGATGCTGTATCAAGTTCTCCAGAAGATCAAGCTGAGAGAGCTAATGAAGGCAGCTGCAGGAAACAACAGATTTTCCATGTAGATGAAGCAGCCTTCTCTTAAGATGCCATCCAGGACTTCCATAGCTGGAGAGGAAAGGCCAAGGCCTGCCTTTAAAGCACATGCTGGCTCTCTTGTTAGGGGCCCATGCAACTTTTGACTTGAAGTTGAAGCCAATGCCCATCCACCATTCTGAAAATCCTAGGGCCCTTAAGAATGATGTTAGATCTACTGCCTGTGCTCTATGAACAGAACAACAAAGCCTAGATGACAGCACATGTTTACAACATGGTTCACTGAATATCTTAAGCCCACTGTGATCACCTACTGCTCAGAAAAAAAATGATCCCTTTCAAAATATTAGCGGTCAATGACAATGCACCCAGTCACCCAAGAACTGGTGGAGACAGACAGTTGGATAAATACTGTTTTAATGCCTCCTGGCATTATTCATCTATTCTGAAGCCCAAGGATCAAGGTGTGATCTTGACTTCCAAATCATATTACCTTGGAAACACATTTCATAAGGCTATGTAGCTGCCATGGATAGTGATTCTTTTAGGGGATCTGAGCAAAGTCAATGGGAAACCTTCTGGAAAGGATCCACTATTCTAGATGCCATTAAGAACATCCATGATTCATGGGTAGAGGTCAAAATACTAACAATGAAGAGAAATTTGGAAGAAGTTGACTCCAAACCTCACGCATGACTTTGGGGGATTCAAGACTTCAGTGGAGAAAATCACTGCAGATGTGACAGAAACAGCAAGAGAGCTAAGAGGGGAGCCTGAAGATGGGCCTGCATTGCTGCCATTTTATGATAAAACTTGAAAGGATGAGGAGTTGCTTCTTATGGGTGAACAAAGGAAGTGGTTTCTTGAGATGGAATTCACTTCTGGTGGAGATGCCATGAAGATTGTTGGAATGACAGCAACGAAGTTAGACCAGTACATAAACTTCGGTGATCAAGCAGCAACAGGGTTAGAGGACAGACTCCAATTCTGAAAGAAATTCTGCAGCGGGTAAAATGCTACCAAACAGCATCACATACTACGGAGAAATCATTTGTGAAAAAAAAGAGTCCTTTGATGTGGCAAATGTCATTTTTGTCTTGTTTTAAGAAGTGGCCACAGCCACCCCCACCTTCAGCAACTACCACCCTGAGCAGCCAGAGCCAGCAACATCAAGAAAAGTCCCTCCACCAGCCAAAAGATTAGGACTCACTGACATCTCAGAGGATGGCTAGCATTTTTTATCAACAGAGTATTTTTAAATTAAGCTACTACATTGTTTTCTCATACATGATGCTATTTCACACTTAATAGACTACAATATAGTGTAGACATAACTTCTATATGCACTGGGAAACCAAAAAATTCATTTGACTCGCTTTATTGCAATATTTGCTTTGCTGCCGTGGAGTTGCACCCAACCTGCAGTATCTCCAAGGTACTATGCCTATAAGTAGAAAATGCATGGAAAGAGAAACCAGACACAAACCTAAAGATCCTAGTAACTGTAGTAAATGTGAATAACATTAGAAGAGAACCTCAGAGTACATAATATAATATGCAAATAGAGGCTACTTACAAAATGCACATTGCTGAATGAAGAGCAATCAGAGAGGTTGCAAATAAGGGAAGGGAGGATGCAAAGCAGTCAGATACTACCAAAAAAGAAGAGGGTATTATGATATTAAATCTGACAAAAGAGAATCCAAGGAACACAGACATTTTATGTATCAATACATGGAAAGTTGTAATAATGAGATAGAAAATTTTGACCTTGAATGAACCCAAACAAAACTCAAAATATAGAGAGAGCAAAATTTAATAGAAATACAAAGAGAAACAGAAAAATCCAAAATCACAGTGCATATCTGTCATACAGGGACAGATCAGATACCCCCCTCCAAAAAAAAAGCAAGGATGTAGGAGATTTGAACAACCTAATGAACAAATTTGCTATAACAAATTTGTACAGAACTTTGCATTCCTAAAAACAGGGAATGTATACTATTTTCAACCAAGCAAAGACAATTTACAAAAAGTGCTCTAGACACAAAGAAAGTCTCAACATATCCCACACTATTAGTATCAAGATGGCCACATTACACACAATAAAACTAGAAGTCAACAAGAAAACATCCTCTTCCCTAGTAACTCCATATATATGGGATTTTTTTTT